>PVJD01004290.1:0-140577 GCA_004026545.1 Mormoops blainvillei | reverse complement strand
CTCTGCTTGGCCTCCCATCCAGCTTTTAGTGAATCAGGTCCAAGAACAAGCAGCCCCTGAAAACCACAAAAGCCGGCCCTGCCATCTGCCTGGGCCTCACAACAGAGTCTCCTTGAAAAGAAACAGGTGCCCTCATTCCCAGGGCATCAAAAAGTCAGGCCGTGGCCCAAGAAAAACAAGGCCAAATACCTCAGAGGGGCCTAATTCACTCTGTCACTGTTAGTCTGGTTTACAGGGGGAGCCCTGTGTGGGAAAGAGGGCTGCGTTAATCAGATGCAGGCACTGAGAACAGCCACATGAGAAGCAGGAAGAGAGCGAAGAGAACGAGGTATTTTCCATATTTCCATCTTTGGGTGGAGCTCATCTTTCAGGAAAGGAAAAGCATACATAATGTGGTGTGTCATTCTTGATCTTAGAAATGATCGCATGTGTGAGTCATAATCCAATCAGATGGACAGGCCCCTTGGCAGGGCGACAAGCACGTTGGACTTGGAGCCAGAAGAACCCAGTTGACATCCAAGCTCTGCTACTTGTAAGCTCGCTGACCTTGGACAGTGTCCTCCAGGTCCCCCCACCACCAGGCTTCTTCTTAACCTCTTTGATCCATCCCCGACACTGCTGCCAGGTTTATCTTCCTTAAATACAAATCTGACCACATCACCCTACTACTCAGAACCTTTCTTTCACTCCCCTTTGCGTGCGGATTAAAATCCAGCTCCTGGGTGCACTCTGTGATGCAGCGGCCTCCTCTTGGGTCGCTCCCCTCTTCGCGGCTGCGCTCCAGCAGCGCAGCACTGCCATGCTGAGTTCCCCCAGCCTCTTGCCTTGGCTTATGCTCTTCTATCCCGGGAACCCTGCCCACTGGTCAGTGGTCCTGTGAACTATCTGCTGAGAAGCCTTCCTAACCAGTGCCCCAGCAAAGCCCCTCAAGCCCTTCGTGCACCACCGCTGGGCCTTACTCTACTTCAGTCATGTGTTTCTTCTGTGGAGGATTGCCTGGTTTAGCTAATAAAATTCATGATAATGGTAATGATAAATGCCCAGTTAATTATTTTTAATATCGATATGTGGCAGGCATACGTATACAAAAACATTCATTCTTTGTTGTTAACCTGAAACTCAATTTAACTGGGCATATGTGTGTCTGGATTTTCCCTACGGGACTGAGTTAACATGAAAATGGAGACTGATGAAACCTGTCCTGTCGGTACGGCCTTGGTACCCACAAAATGACTGCCGGGTGCCTAATAATCTTTATTAATTCTACATGATTGACACAAGGAGTTTCTAGCCTTAAAATTATTCATTTTACAGGAAAGTGAATAAACATTTCACTCACCTTTTCTTTGTCTTTTAACATTGGATCTACTTTTGGAGGCTGTTACCCCATGCACAATCTAAACGCAGTTCCTGACTTTCCAGATCCAACCTGCAACGAACACTGATGGACTCTAGATGGCGCAATGGACTAACGCACTAGCCTCCCGGCCCTCGGGTGCGGGCACTACTGGAAGAAAGAAGCTGGAGTTCTGCCGCAGAGCCCTGCATTATTGATTGTGATGCTGCGGCAGAGGTGGGAGGAGCCCGCCGCCATCTAGCCAAGTCTCCTGCAGCATCGGGAACGTCCCTTCAAGAGGCTTTTCCCCCTCAGCAAAGTCTTCTGAGGTGTGAGGAGAGAGCTCTCTGTTGCACACATTGTTTCTTTCATTCATAGGAAAATCCAACCTTTCCATAATCAGAATCATTTTAATTTCACATCGTCATTGTAAATAACGGCACCGAAGAATCGCAGCTGTACTTTTGAAGGCCACTGCCTTTTAAATCAACATCAATGTAAAAAATATCACCGAGTGTAATTAAAAGGCAGTAAAATCGTGTGGGGGCGGGGTGAGGATGTTCATCACCCAATCAGAAAATATTTTTACATAAATAGATTAAAATATGTTGGCCGTGAAATAATTTCATTATGTTGATTTAACCATGGCTACATTTTCAGCCTGCATTGCGATCGGAAATCTGCACATTCTAGCAAAATAAATAGATGCTCTGAAACTAAACCGTGGGTGGGGCTTCCATGTGATCCATGGGTGACATCCCTCCCTCGCGGCCAGTAGAGGGCGATAATGCATTCAGACAAAAGGGGAATCACACAAAAGATGGAGGTATACAGCAAACATTTTATTGTAACATGGGAATGTAAAATGTATATTCACTCACAAATCTTTTTATTGGGCCAATATCTTTTCTTTGAATATAGATTTTTTTATTAGAGCGATGTATTGTGCCCTTTCTTTGTAATGCATCTTCTATGTTATCTCAATGGGTTTCCTTAGTGAAATGAAACTTTAAAGACAGCGAAAAGCTTCTTCACTCAAGAATCCTTCTAGATGCTGTACTGATTGATAGCTATCAAATATAATTCAAAACACTTTTTAAATTGACTTTCCTTTATCGAGTCTTTTCCAAGCACCACACTTAATTTTTATTGCTAACACATCTCTCTTTCTTTGTATACTCACGTATTACTGGTTTTAATACTATTTGGTCAAATTACAGTAAAAATTATCACTTGATTGTAATTATCAAAATACAATCAGGTGAAATGAACAGTTAGGAAAGAAGCAAACAACACACTGTGAACCAACTAAACAGTAGTCTCCTGTCACAGCTGCCACCAGCCCTCAGGGGCCCACGGGCATCAGTGCATTAGCTGGGGATGCTGTGAGAGAGTACCACAGGCTGGGTGGCTTCTACACAATAGCAGTCTGTTTCTCACAGTTCTGAAGACTGAAAGTCTGAGATCAGGGTCGCAGTCCACTTCCTGGTTCAAAGACAAGTCTCTCTGTACTTTCAAATGCTGAAAATAGGACAAGAGAGCTCTCTGGGGTCCCTAATACCATCATTTTGGGGGTTAGGATTTCAGAAAATGAACTTTGAAGGAATACAAACACTCAGTCTATTACAGTCAGTATGTTTCACACATACACACACAAAATGAAGTTAGTTAATCTGGCCAATCAGTTACATGGAGTTAAGAGAGCTTTGACTTGAATTCAGAAAAGTGATAATCATTTTCCAAAAAGACCAATAAAAATATATACTAATCTACCACTTAACCAAATCCACAGGCAATGTAATGGAATCAACTGCTAAATCCCATGTCATTTGAACTTCGACCTGGTAGAACAAAACTGAGCTCACACTCACACCCAATGGAGCAGTCAGCTGATAAGGCCCATCCACAAAGGGTTCCCCAAAGTGCGTCTCAGGTAAAAATTTCAGAGTGTGGGAAGCAGCTCTTCAGTCCTGGCTGCTGGTTGCTGGCATGCCATCTGGGACCGGTGTCAGTCACACAGACACTGTCCTTACCAGGCCCTCAGATTTCATGTCCAAACTTACTGCACCCAATTGCAGCAAACAGGAGTTTAAGTTTTACAACTCAGGTGCACAAGAAATACATATATTTTAGAATTCCTTAAAGTTATTGATAAATGTGACTCCAAGTCTCCCTTCCACCAAGCTCTTGGGAAATTGAATCATAATCGTTATTGGGTACCTGCTCCATTCTGGTTTGTGTTGGGTTCCAGGTGTCTGTAACTCACAGGTATACATTGTCCCAGACCCTGTGGTTCCTTTAGGTTGGAACCTCTGCTATTTCTGTACCACTCTTGGACCACGGGAATTACTGGCGAGTTGGAAGGTCCTGCACGTGGAGTCCGATGTCTCTGGTTGAGGTCTCCTCTAGGGATATCCAGTCATCTCCCCAGCACACAGTCAAAGAAGGAATGGTGAGAAGCCCCCGCCATCACAAGACCTCCAACCACTTGGTTGTAGGGGACATCTCTCCCTCACCACCTAGTTGCCTACAAAGATATGTCTCTTTCCTCTCCCACTCTAAGGGGGAACCCACTGTAAACAGTGGCAGCTGTAAATGCTTTCAGACAGGCTCACCAACCCCTCAGAACCCCAGGCATGGAAGAAACAGTTTGGGGTTGGCACTGCATTGAAATAAGGTTGGTTCTAATGGGGATAAGATAATGTTAAAGATTCAAAGCAGCTTTGGTCAAGAATATTCTGTCTTTTCCGGACAGTTATAAAATGAGGAAGGACAGAAGTGTCCCCACCGTGGAGAACATGGGGTTTCTGCTTTGGGGCTCTTGAGGCATTTCCGCATCTAAATATTTCACTTATTCACCAATATTTCCAGGTGGCACATTCTTTCAGTCCCACCTCCAGTTAAGCAAGTGCATTAAATTTTCAGCATCAACAGTAAGTGCCCCTCCAGACCGCCCCCTATTTGCAGAAATATCTATTGCAGTTGTACACTATTTTTACTATAGAAAAGTTTATCTGAAGTAAATGTCGACTTTGAGAAAACAAATATGGAAGCAAGTCAAAAAACAATCGGCAGGAAGTGCAGTGGTGAGAAAGGTAACTGGGACTCACAGCTCCTGGGAGTCCGAGGACATTCCAAGGTCAGCGAGCCGCTTGCCTTGGGGAGCTCATTGTTTCAGAAGACAGTCCACACCATTGTTGGGAGCCTCTGCAGGACACTGTCTGGTAGAATGTTCGCCAATGATGGAAATATTCCATAATATATAGTTATATTGTGCTTGCTGTTGGGCACTTAAAATATGGCTAGTCCAAGTAAGACATGAATTTTAATTTTTGAAAAATTTTAATTAATTTAAATTTAAATAGTCATGGGTGGCAGGGGGCTAGCATGTTAGTCAGCATAACTCTGTAGTTATTTTCTCTGTTAACCTATGATTTATACTTCACTTCCTACCATAAAGTCTCTAAGATGGCTTACCAAAAAATTAAGCACAACATGAAATGGGAAAATTTTTTAAATTTTAACAACTTTAAAAAAAAAGTAAAATAAGAAAGCAGTTCTGTAAAAGGGAGCACAGAAATAGATGTTTCCAGACACATGAATGAGTTAGTCATTGCCTTTAAAAATTAAATTTATTTCTAAATTGCTGTAAGTAAGGCAAAAATGCAAAGTCACACAGGAGGCAAGGTTGAAATTTGCAGTTAGCAATTGTTTGGCTGTGAGCAACCTTTATTTTCTGGAAATGATCGACCTGCCCCTGAAACCCTCAGCCCTCACTAATCTCACCTGCTTGGGCAGAACCACCCAGGGGGGCCCTACTCCTGGCACCTAATTTAGCGGCAGTGGCTGGCCCATCACAGTCATCTCCTTCAGAGACTGGACTTGGGACATAGGAAGATGTGATCTCACCCTGGGCTGACAGACAGCAGATGTGAAAACTGAATGTCTGTGGAACTGAGGGGCTGAGGATGGCGGTCTGCACCGAGACAGGAGGACGCTCTGGGCTTATACTTGCTCTCTTACTAGTTGTGTGACCTTGGTCACACACCCTAACTTCTCCAGACCTCCTCCTCTGTGGACTGGGAGTGATTTTAGTTCAGATTTCACAGAGTTGCTGTAAAATATAAATGCAGGAACATAATAAGTGCCTCAAAGATATTACTATTAATTTTAATAATATTAGGGGCAGAATTCCAACACCATTCAAGTCACTGGATTTGCGCCATTGCCAAAGTCTTAGCAATTATCAGCCCTTGGGCTCCATGACACACAGTCCTCCCCCATATTCTTAAAATAATATTTCTGTTTCCCTTAAGCAAATTAGGGTTGGGCTTCTGGACTGTATCCAGTAGAGTTCTCACTTATGCACCATTTCGGTGTAAGTCTAACTTGTCCTTTCCTGCGCAGAAGGTCAGAAGTGCCTAACCTCTCACAATCCCTTACCACAGGCAAGGGGCATGGGCTAGGGGGACTCACATGGACACAACCTTAAAGTTACTCTTCAGAGAACGTGTGCCGTATTTTGGGCTGCCCGGGACTCACACCCTCTTCTTATTTGGAAATAAGCTTTCCAAAATATGCCTCTTGGTGAGAGACAGGGCCTACCTCCTGCTACTAGAGGTGAAGTTTGCCAAATGGGACTTTTCTCCACCCTTCGGCAATATATGCGTCAACATATGACCTGGGCTGAGCTAACTGAATGCTCTCTTGGAAGGAGACCACCAACATGTCACCGTGACAGCGGTATCGATATCCAGAGGCCGGCTCTAAAGGGGACGGCACCAGTCGACCCCATGGCTCCTGCAACGTGACTTCCACTGGCTCCCCGCGCCCCAGCCTCCCGTTTTTCAAGCCTAGTTTTGCAAACTTCCTGTCAACTCTGTGAGCTACCAAATAGATTTCCAATAAATTCCTTCTTTGCATAAGCTAGCCAGAAAGAAGTCTTTGGGCTGTAACCAAGAAACTTGCTTTTCCCTTTCACCCCTGTGAGTAATTCAGTGACCAAAAACAAACACGGCTACTCCTTGGGCTCTTGCTACCTTATAATCAACAAATATTACCGCCCTAGTCCCAAAGGTGGGCACGTTTCTATCCACTCTTGCACAGGCCTATGGCGCTTGGACTGCCAGCTGGCCACGTTTGACCAGGCTAGGATACCATGGCACTGCCTGGGACGGAAGAGTCTGGAAAGACCATGCAGGTACCAGGCATGCTGCCTTGCTCCCAAAGTTGCCAGTATCAGATTGGGGGCTGACAATGTACTCTGGAGGGAGGCAAGTAAGTTTTCTTTAGAATGACTAAATTTAAACACAAGGCAAATTTGTCATCTTCTGTGTAAAATGGAAATGCCAGGATGTCTTATAACGATTGCACTATTTAGATTAATACATTAGTATTCTCTATTGGTAAAGTATTATATTTTCACCTTCTACTATGAAGTTCTTCCTGGAAACCTTTAGTTTGACAGTTTGCTCACTATGGTTTCTTCTCTGAATTTTAGGCAGACAAAGGCATGTATATCCAGTGCCTAGGACTGTTGCCAGAGAACAGTAGATAACATGTGTTTGTCGGACAGATAAATAAGGGAGCTAATTAGTGAGTCGATGCATAAGCGCTCTACCAGAGTGGAGTGAGGAGTCCGCCACTTGAGTCTCCCCGCCCACTGCATGACAGACCTTCCGTAAGCTCAGTAATGGAGGAAGAAAGAGCAGGGCTGATGGTCCAGGGCATCCACTCATCCCAAAAGCATGAGGCTGTTTTGGTCTGTTTTTCCTTGTAAGGAAAACTCACGATTAAATCCTTCCGTTAAGGTAACAGGCATACCCAGCAGGAGACTTAGACTCAGCTGTAGGACAGCCCTCGATGGGGCAAGCTGTGATCATGTAAGGTGGTGGAGTTAGATGTGTTAGCACAGCCCTTCGCAGTGAAGAGTTCACCTTCGACATTTGAGGGGTTCTACTTAACTCCTCTCTTCATCCACCCTGCTTAGCTCTCCAGAACACCCGGATAAGCGGACTACTCTCCATCTGGCTCGGACTCGTTTAAATGATCTGACTAATCTCTTCGAGGCTAATTTCTGATTCCCCCCCTTTCTTCATTTAATCTAAGATGAAGAAGGAAAAGAACCATTTCTCAGACCATTTGTCATCTATCTAAACAAAAATACATTTCTGGTTTTTCTGCTTGGACCACATCAGGGGAATGAAGTTAGACATATTTTCACCAATTCAAGATTACCTCACTTAAAATATTGACTAACTGGTCTTTGAAAAATTCAATTTGAGGACCCTGGAGGCTCCTTCAAGAGATAGGCAGTCATCCTCCAGGGTAGTGGAAGTGAAGTATAGGAGGCCAAGGTGACAGTTGACAGGGAGGGACGTGCACACAGCCACACAGGCAGACATGCCAGGTCATAGGTCTTAAGTGGAGCGGAGCTGCTTTTCACAGGGCAACCCCATCTATATCAGAGCTTCTCAAACAAATACAAATTGTACAGGGATTATGATTTGGGATCTGGGTGGAGCCTGAAATTCCACATTTTTAACCAGCTCCGGGTTGGTGTCAGTGCTGGTGGTCCTCAGACCCCACTGGAAATAGGAGCCTCGGGTCCAAGGTAAGCAACACAGTTATACACATAACAGTGGCTGACAATTTCCCAGAACCTCTTCTGGTACAGTAGATACACTCAGTACAGGAAACCTACAGTATAGAAGAAAAAAATTCTTTTAAATATTCCCATCCCCATTTCCCTGAAGCAGTGGCTCTCAACTTTGGCTGCAATCAGAATCATTTGGGGAGTTTTAAATATCCCACTGCCTAGGACCCACCTCAGACCAGTGACATCAGCACCTACAGGGATAAGACCCCAGGCATCAAGATATTTTAAAGCTCCCCCAGGTGATTCCAGCGTGAGGCCAGAGTTGAGACTGGCTGCCCAAAGCGGGCCTTTGCTCAGCCATTGGTATTAACTGCCAGCTCAGCCTCTCGCCGCTCCTTTTCCTGGCCTCCTGGGCCTGGACTGGCACTATACTCCACCCGCCTGTGGAGCCGGGTTCCCCACCTGAGGTCTGGGAATTGCAGCCACCAGCCCGCTTGCCATGGAGAGTTCATCTCTCTGGCGTCGAGGCCAATGTGTGCACTCAGAGCTGACACAGGCCGTGCCGTCTGCCAGGGCCTGGCTCCCAAAGTCTGTTCTGCACAACACGAATTCCGCAGGGATGCTAAATGATGCTATTTTAGAAGGAAAATAAATGTAGTTTTATTAAAGTAGTTTGGGCTAAATAAAGCCAACCAGATTTATTTACTTTAGGACTTCTCAGACCTTTTAATATTTAATAGGCCAGTGTACTCATCCTCAACAAGAATATATGGCAGGCAATATTTTCCACAATAAATTTGACCATAAAAGCTTAAAAAAAAAAAATCCAGTAAGCAGGCTTTGAAATGGACTGCTACGGGGTACAATTTAACTTTTAAACTTTCCTGGATAAGTGTCCTAATGTTTTCAATACTGATGTTATCATGCATGTATTTCACCAATTGACTAGTGTTGTATGGGTAACTGCCTTATGCTGTGTGTTATATCAGGTAGCAAGAAGTAGGAACTTGGTATCTGGTTTATATGAAACAATTAGAGAATAGCTGTGCTTAATTGAGTTGTATTGTTGAAATACAATAAAATTTCATTTCATTTCATTTTAAAAAACAAGTCATGGGAGAGAACTACCTAAGGCAAGGAGGTCTTCGTAGAGCAAGTGGTAGCTTCCTCAAAGAGCTTGAAGAATGAGTAAGATTTAGATAGATATGCCAGAAAGCAGAAAAAACAGCATGAAGCAGAACCTAAAAGCAGGAAGGACTGGGGTGGGATGTGGGAGGGGGCAGGGCTTGGGCTGTGAGGGACAGTGCAAGGACCCACCTGAAAACAACAGTGATAGGAATACTGAGTGTATATGAATAAAAGCACTTGCTGATAAGGTGGTTTTTAATTTTCCCAATGAGATGGGGTTTTTTGTCATTTGTTTCCATAGCCAGCCTGCATGTATAAATGTGTAAGAATGTAGAAGAACTGGTCAGTGCCTTTTTGCAATATTTATTAATGTAGGATCCCTACTGTCATAGGGTGAGTTTTCTGGAGCAAGATGCTGAGAGGGAGTTTGGGGTGCGAAATATTTACTAGAGTGCAACACTGGTGAAAGGAAAGGGAAAGAAGCCAGACTGGACAGAGAGAGATGTTAAATTGTGATATGGGCCTGAGAAAGCTTCTGTCAACGCTGCAGGAAGCTGGGAGATTATGTGGCCCCCCAGCATGATCCCAGTGAAGCCACAGTGGCCGGGGCCTTTGTATCTGCTCCTGCGTCGATCACTGGATGGGGCTGCCACAAGACTGACTCTGACATTAGGTAGCAAGTTAGTCCTTAACGATCTGGGCAGCACGTCTGTGCCTAATGCCCATGCCTTTTCAGAATCGTATCTCATACCACGTACAAGCACTACTTTTCTCCATTCTCATTCCTTATAACCCAGTTTTTTAAACACTTCTTACATGTCTCATATGCGTCATCATCATCACTTAGAACTGTATTTCGAGTCTTCCATCACAGTTTTACAGAGCATACCGTCTGATAATCACCTTAGGTGCTGGACAGCCCACGTGACTTAAATCCTCGTGCAAAGTTGTTACTCAATGTTTTAGCCAAGCTGTCAATTTACCAGTTCCATCCCATTAGGTCAGATTTCTTTTTAAATTATTCCTATAGTTACATACTCATGATCTCCACCAAGTAATCTCTTACTGTATTTTTCTAAGTAATCTTTTAAAACATCACTTTAAAAATCTTAGAAGTGAGATCATGCTCCCAGAAGTAATTACTAAACAATGTTAAATTTCTTTGCTTACACGTTGCTTAAATAACTCTAACATGTAACCTCAATAAGCATCCCAAACTCGCATGAGTCTGCTATGTGTTCTCTAAACAGTGATTTTTGTTTCTAAAAAAGTAGTTGAGAAAATAGACATATTACAGGGGTTCTCTTTTCAGAGAAATGATATTGTGGAAGAAATCTCGATTAGTGTTTGGGACATAAATGATGTTTGTCCAGGTGACACGAGGCCAGGTCGCAGAAGCTTTCAAGTCCAAGGAGAGAAGCTGAGGTGGAATACCATCATGGTTATGGAGCAGGGAAATGGCCCGATAAACGTCATCTTAGGAAACTCTGTGCAGCTAAAGAAATTTTCAAGATGTGTTTGGGGAAATATTTTGGAAACAAGAAAGTCATCCAACAGCTCTTTATAACCGGAAGCTGTAATAGCCTGGACTACAGGGATGGCACAGGAAGTGAAGGGAAAGAAGTGAATGGAAAAGCTTTTCTAGAACAATTTATAACCCTGGAGGTGTGGTGGACACTGGGATAGTAGGAAAATGAAGGGTCAAGCACGGCTTTAAGCACTTCAGCACTTTAAATATGTAATCGGTATACTCCTGAGGGGTGGTTTCATAACCATTCCATAACTACAAACTTCTAGTTGATGGATTTCTTGAAAAGGTTTAAGCCACAATAGGACACAGGGCCTACCATCATCAAAATCAGAGTTCTTCCTCTACTGCCAGCACTGCCCACCTAATAGGATGTAGTCAACAACCCGTGACGACAGGAGCTAAGCCGACTCTAACCTCTGCCTTGGCTGGGACCACAGAATTACCAGAGGCCTCCCACTTTACCGCCTCCCTGGGCCAAGATTTTGTCTTTGATCCTGCTTTCGTGATGAAGGAAGTTTTTACTTGGAAATCCCGAGGACTGCACTTTTATGTTATTCTGATTCTCCCACAGGTAATCGTGTATATCGGTTATCGTGGTAAACATGGCAGGTGTTCCATAGACATATAGGCATTGATTGGCCACTCAGTTGGCTGGCTGGCTGAGACTCGGTACAGAAATCTAGACTGCCTTCTGGCTGTTCTCACGTGTCCACCCCGGTGCTTCTCGGACTTTAATGCGCACAAGAATCGCCTGAGCGGTCTTGTTAAAATGCAGAATCTGTTCCAGCAAAACTGGAGTGGCTCAGCTGTGGGGCCTGACGAGCTCCCATGATGACTATGTTTGTGTAACAGGCTCCTCCCGACCCAGGGAGCAGTGAGCCACCGGGAACTGACCACGCCTAGCAGTGTGTGCGCACATTATAGATCACTGAGTTACCTGTGGTGAATTCAGAAGAGTCAGGAAGCTAAAGGTCATAGGGCTGCGGAGCGGCAGACACAGCTGCAACCCTCACCTGGGAAGCCCTAACGGCCGGCCAGGGTGTGCCTCCTATGTTGACAGTAAAATTCTAGGACTTGGAGAAACCTGCAGAGCAACTGTCAGTCAGCCGCCTCTCAGAGGAGGCCACGGAGGAGGTGGTGCCAATTTCGGCAAGAATGAGGACTATTTTATTATGGAGAACTCCCTAATTATGCCATTAGAGAGCCGTGTGTGGCACGTTCCAGAGCCTCCACTGCGCTCCTAAGGATTCCACTGTTAATTTTAAGAAGAGAAAGAGCAATGCAACTTTCTCAACTCCCACACCATTCACACATTGAGTTTGTATGCCAACTCAAAGCATACCCACTGGAAATGAAAACAGAGTTAAAGCCAACCCTTAAACTGCAGCTGTCCGCTACGGAGATACACAGGGGAAGGACTTTGTTTCCTTTCTCCCATTTCAAAACAAATTTTTCTCTCTGCTGGTTTTAAAATTTACATCAGACATATATTTATTAAGTCAAAATTACCAGAACCCAAGTAGCCTAACACAGAGCCCTCCACATAGTAGGTCAACATTTGTTTACTGCCTGAGTGGTCTTCTGTACACTTTACGACCTCCCTAGGGAAACAGTCTCCCATAAGAGCCCTGGGTAAACATAACCACTCTCTGGATGCTTCCCAAGCAAGTCAGTCAGGTATGGTCCTTCCCTTTGGAAATACGAGCAGCCAACACGGGTGGAGCTATTAGGTCACAAGACTGAGGGGCAACGAGACGGCAAATCTGGCCCTTGTTGCGAGTTGGCCCACTGCAGCCACTCTGTCCTGGTGGAGCACCGAACGCCACAGGGGAAGGGCTTGCAAAGTCTCTTGATTGCAACTCTCAGTAAGAAAAATATTTTATATCCCATTCCTTCTCTCTCTCTCTCCCCCCTTCTCTCTCTCTCTCTCATACACACACACACACACACACACACACACACACAACTCAAACAAGAACTTCATGAAATTATAGTCACCCTCACAGTATAGGATGTGCCCTGTATTTGAATGATAGACTGTTCGAATGCATCATTCAGACAATTCCTTAAACCACCTTTTTTTCATGGATTTTTAACAAAGAAAAATAAATGGCGGCTTTTTTCCAATCTCGCAACATTTTAACAATTTGTTTTTCTTCCTTATCACTTTTCAATGCATTGCTCCTGTTGCTCTTCTCCTTATCAACTAATTCTATTCCCTCCTTTTAAAACCTAGGGAAGCAATTAGCACGACGATGAGTAGCACAAAGTCTGGAGCAGACTCACCTCCCTTCACTGCTGTGTGACCTTGGCCAAGTTACTTAGCCTCTCTGTGTCTCAGTTCCCGCATCTGTAAAAGGGTGATACTAACAAGGCCTCATAGAGTTGCTGCGAGGGTTTAATGTGTTAATACAGATAAAGCTCTCAGAATATCACCAAGCACAGGATAAGGGGCCTGCTAACACAGCCGGTGTTGCTGCCCACATCCTCTCCTCCGGGAGGAGGCCGCTGCTGTGACTATCTCCTACCGATCTTCTCAGCACTCTGCACCGAGCCCAGACAGCATTCTTTAGCCTCTGGTGACAGTCATGCTACACTTATCCTGCACTTCTCTGACCACTGGCATTAACATTTTAAGTATACAAATTTCTTTTTAACATTTCTAAAATGTATTATTAACTTAAAGGATTTCGGAAGACACTAAATGTACTTTAGACTTTACCAGATCACAGTCATTATTAAAAACATCAGTTACAACACTAGGCAGTATCACAGTGGTACCTCTAGGGCCCATGGTAAATTCTACCTTCCCTGTCCTCCAAAATGTTGCTTCAAGGCTGGGACCCCAGAGAAACATGTTTGTTAGAAGAATGAACAAGATCATAAGAATAAAGAGATTATATTTGAAGACCTCCTTAGCAGACAGAGTACAAGCACTTTGGTGCATGTGTTTAGGGACTATTTTGGGGGACTGATCTGGGGACACCAGTTTTCAACAACATTTAGATCATTGCTGTGACCCACAAAGGTCACCTTGACTGCTGAGGTACTATTATGAGTTGTTTGCATGGCATTTCATGAGTGTGTGTAGCTTCTTCCCAACCTGATGCTAAACAAAGTGTAGAGGCTAGGTTTTTTTTTTTTTCCATTAGAGAGACAATTTATTTTTTCAATTGTCTTTTTTAATTTAAAAAAATGTTTAAATTACAGTTTACATTATTATTTTGTGTTAGTTTCAGGTGTATAGCATAATACCAGTTAGACAGCCATATACTAGTACTTTACAAAGTATTCCCCCTGATATTTCTAGCACAATATTACTGACTATATTTGCTGTGCTATACTTATTTTTTATTGCACTCATTCATTCACTGAATCTTTCAACAAACAATTACCAGGATCCCCAGGTGCCGGGGTTTAAGGCAGGTGATGGAAATAACACGCATGTACATGGGACCTGTAGAGGTCAAAGCACTTTTGGGTAAATTACCTCATTTATTACTCTAAACAGCTCTTTGAGATAAGTCATCTTATTCCCATTTACAGACAAAAAATAATAACGTGAAAGAAAAAGTAAAGAGGGAAAAAAACGGCTTTTTATTAATAGACCAAAAGTTCTGACCATCCCATCCCTGTCGGTGTTTATGGAGGGACGACACCCCCGAGGGGCAAGGACCTGCCTCCATGCTTTGCCCAGCCCAGCACTGCGTGCAGGGAGCCACTTAGCAAATACTTTAGAGGAGGACAGTTTTGATGTTGGTGAGATTTCGGGTCATCTCTGGAGAAGGGGGACAGGAAGGTAATGCATTCCAGGATCCAGAAGAAAGGAGGAGATTACAGGTGCCTAAATATGGGGGTGGGAGAATGGGCAAGACTGAAAGGAAAGTAATGAGGTTGATTTCAGTGTGGGGGAGAGGACAGCCCAACAAAAAGGACGTGGGGCCCTACGAAGGCATCTGAGCACAGAGAGCAGAGACCTATGATCCAAGGACTGTTTCCAGGATGTTATAAATTGGCCTCAAGAAAAAGGAAACACTCTTCTTCATGCTTTCAGCAACAACTTCCAGCCAACAAAGTGGTTCCAGATTTCTGGCAGCCTTTTAAATTAGCTTCGGTCCCAAATTCAAAGCAGAAACTGCCCTAGATTCCTCTGTTTCTCAAAATTTCCCTTTTCTGCTGCACCAGGCAGCTCAAGATTCTCCTTACGGATGGCCTTGTGGGTGCTTAAGTATTGTGGTTTCACAGATGAATCAATGAGCCAAATATTGATTGGAGACCTTGGTGCTCTCATGGTAAGTTATGGTGTGATGAGGATCAACACCAAGAATCACAGATATAGGCTTGGCTGACAACCAACGCTGCATGCTGATTTGCTGCAGAACACCGTGACATATACCCTTGTGTGTACACGGTAAAAGAGTTTCTATCTGAATGGGAGGTAGGACCAGAGAGGTAGGGTGGGGCCATATCACAAAAAGCCTAAAGAGAGAGGAAGATAGGTCAAAAGCTTTAATTAAAATCTGTTGGTACGGTAGAAGTCTAGATCTGTTCAATGCATGCATGATTTTAAAGATTTTATTTTTTACTTATTTTTAGAGAGAGGAGGAGGTGGAAAGAGAGCAAGAGAAATATCAGCATGACAGAGAAACATCAGTCGGTTACCTCTCACACGCATCCCAATCAGGGACCAAACCCACAACCCAGGCACATGTCCTGACCGGAAATTGAACCAGCGACTTCTCGCTTTGCGGGACAACACCCAAAACTTGTGAACCACACCAATCAGGGCTGCATGAATGATTTTAAGTGAGCATGCTATCCCAGGCCAAGCACACAGTCACCTTCCCTAAATCAATGGTTCCTGGGTGTCAAATTGTGTCAAAGTGCAAGTATCAATTATTCAGGTCTTTGTAAAATTGTTTGGAGATTACAGATGGATAGGGGTCTAAACTTTTCCTGGAGATGCTGACTTTTGACTCCCCGAATCTCTGTGATCACTTGGAAACAGAGGAGGAGAGCTGAAAGAGAACAGTGCTTGGTAGACAGTGGGCACACCCCACCGATTGCTGAATAACAGAGAAATGATGTGTGAAAAAGGAAAGAAGCCATTGTAATTGCCAAATTCTCCCCCTCCCTCCAAGAATGGCCCCAGAGAACATAGAGACTTGGGAAACAGATTCCCCAACACACCTCCTGCATCCCTGCCGAACCGGCCACTTCTCTAAAGAACAGTCCATACTGACCACTAAGTCTTAAACGCCGTGCTTCCTTGTGCCCTCTTAATCTTAAAATCCTTTCTAGTGTATCTTGCTCATCTTAACAGTCTCAAAGACATAGAATGTGTAGCAATCCATATGGTAAGGAGTAAATGAGATATTTTCTGAATCTTAAACTGCAAAGCCTTTCAGATGAGAAGCGTACTAATCACAGAGGATGCTTCCAAACCACCTTCGGTGGAGGAGATCTCATCTGAATTTCTCAGGAGTACAACTGGGCACCTCAGTGTTCTCTCATATCACCCCTCCTGCTTTCTTTCTAGACACAAACCGTGGCACATTTATCTGACCCTCGGACCACTCCTAGGGCAACTACCATTTTGTATACTAGCCCAACCTTCATAATTCACAGTAACAAGAGAAAATCTAACTGGGCCAACATCATCGTCTTGACAAATAAGTTGTCTGCAATGAGTTCCAGCAAGGGGAGTCTTCCAAGAGGGCCGTGGTGAGTGGAGCCTGCCACACACAATGTGTAGCATGATTCTTATCAGAGTTCCCTTAAATTTCTTCCCCTTAGATTTGTCTGAACTGTTCTTTATCTCAGAGCAGTTAAGAACAGCAAGGCGTTTCTTCAACAGTCCTTCCGTTTCCCACAATGTGAGACTCGGACAGTAAGAATGTTGGCCTTTCCCTGAGGACTTCATGCTTTCGTGTTTTCTTTGTGACTAAACCGTCATTTAACAGTGGTGTAAGCCTGTGGCTTCTCTGGATCTCACACTTCTTAGCTGCATGGGTTGATTTGCCCTTCAGTTGGCCAATATAAAGGAAGGAGTTACCATAGAGACTTCCAGATACATACAAGTATATTGACTTCAAATCCAAAACCCATTACTCCATCCAAGTTTTATTGATTTCAGTACCTGGGTAGGTATCCCAGAGGTCATTAACCTCACAAGCCATACTTTCTTAAAATAAGTTCTGAGGTCTGGGTGGAATGGAGGAGGGAATAAGGAAGAAGAGCGAAGGAGAAGCAAAGCAGACTAAAGCTCGAATCTCCTGGTTTTGCCTTCTGGAGGACAGCAATCACCCTAGCACTTGGGAACTCCCCGCCCAGGTACCTGATGCTGAAAGCTCCCACTAGGAGGGAGGCGGTCCTCTGACTCGATCATGAAGAATTAAAATGTACGCCTTGACTTATAGCTGCATCCTTTCATTTTTTAAAAATTGATGTGAGAAAGAAAGAGAAAGAAAGAAAGAAAGAGAGAGAGAGAGAGAGAGAGAGAAAGAAAGAAAGAAAGAAAGAAAGAAAGAAAGAAAGAAAGAAAGAAAGAAAGAAAGAAAAACATCAATTTATTGTTCCACTTATTTGTGCATCCATTGGTTTGTTTATTCATGTATGTGCCCTGACAGGGAATGGAACCTACAGCCTTGGCATATCAGGACAATGCTCTGTCCAAATGACATATCCCGCCAGGGCTATAGCTATGTCCTTTAACTAGGGATATTTACTCTGTAGCTAATATCTTGTCTCTCAGGATGAGAGATCCAGTGTAACTCTAATTGGAATGTGAAACTCTTTCTATGAGAGCTGCTTTTGGAATCTTCCCTCTTCTCCATTCAGGAAGGGTAATCTCAGCTCGCCACTGCTTAACCAACAATAATAGCGGTAGATCTGCTACCCTGGTGGCAATTTTCCAACATTATCATGGGTAATCTTATATCACTGTAGACTTTAGCAGAGTCAGCTACTTTTGCAAGCACATGGCCGCAAGTATCCAAGCACAATAAGACATGGCTAGGCAGTCAGAATTCATAGGCCCTGGTAGCCTCATGGACCTAAATGGAACAGGGGGTCTGAAAATCCCTGCCAAAAATATGCAGGGTTGACTGAGAAGGTCAGAATATGTAGTTGAATTCAACATATTTTAATGTATTGATTTTTATGTATTTATTTAATGCCTGCTATGTACAATGCTTGGTGCTATGGGAATTAAAAATTCAGACACAGCCCAGGCCATGTAATAAGGGTATAACATGTGCTATACTCAGGCTGAAATAAGTCTTGTTTAAGCTCCATTCTAGAAGGAGTGTGGCTTTCTGAATTTTCCTGCTCAGGTCACTGAATAGATTTGAATTATTAGGTAGGGTCAACTCCATCCAGCAGGCATCTAAAGTGACACATTGGAGGGTTCCTTAATCGAGGACTTTAATTGAGGCCATACCCAAAGTATTTACTGGGAAACTCTCCAGCATAAAACTTTGCAAACCACTTTTGACACCTTTGATCAGTCACAGAACCTCCCCCATACACTGCACAAATCTTTTTTTTGTGTGTTTCAGTTGCATTTTTACCTTTCTTGAAATAATAAAGCATAATGTGCTGAAAATGTTGCTTATTTTCTTCCATCTTCAATATTAAAATGGCTGCACAAAAATTCACCAATTTTGATAAGTTTTTTTAAAATGCATGCTGATATGACAGCTGTCACCATACAATCTAAGAAAATTATTTCGAGTGAAGTTAAAGACAATGAATCACCACTAGAGCCATCTATGGAAAAAAAAACAAACTTTTTGGCCAACCCAATGTTTAGTACCCCACCCCCACTTTGTGCCACCACCATTTCTACTCTGCTCCGTCTATGCGTAGGACATAGCAAGATGTGGTATCGGCAGCAGAGAGCTGGATTCAAGTCCTGACTCTGCCTCTGAGTGGTGGCTATTAGGTCATTAGTGAGCCTTAATGAAAATGTATGTGGGTTGCATAGGTGCTTTGGTAAAGAGTGTAAATATGTATGTTCTCCCGGCCAAAATGACCACCAGGAAATCCAATCAGTCATTCAACAGGTAATTTATTGAGCACTTATGATGTGCTAGGTGACATTTGAGGCATTAGGAATATGGCAATGGATAAAACTTTTAAAAAACTGTATCGTTATGGAATTCATATTCTGGGGGCAGGGAGGAAGGCAATCAACTCAACAAACAAGTAACATATATAGCATGTCAGATAGTTATAAGTGAAATGGAAAATGAAAGTAGGGATATGTGGTGGGTGAAGAAATACACTGGGCACAGTTTTAGACAGCATACCAGGGAGCCCTCATTGAGAAGGTGATATTTGAAATACCTAAAGGAAGTGAGGGAGTGAGCTCTCAGATACCTGGGAGAAGAGCATTCCAGGAAGAAGGAACAGCAAGTGCAAAAGCCCTGAGACAGGAGCAGTCAAAGAACAAGAGGAGGGCAAGCGCAGCTGGAATGAGAGAGGGTGAGGAGTCTGAGGTGGGGATGAAGCGAGGGAGCTAACAGGGGCCAAGTCATAGAGGGCCATAGAGTCAAAATAAGATCTTTGGCTTCTGCTCTCAGTGCTAGGGGAGGTGTAGGAAGGATGTGTGTCATGTGGCCTCTTCTCAATGTCAGGGGCAAGGGAGAATGCAAGGTGACGGGTTAGAGACTTTTGCAATGATTCAAACAAGAGGTGACAGTGGCTTGGCCAAAACGTCAGGGGCAATGATGGTGATTCTGGATTTATTTAAAAGGCAGAACAAGCAGAATTCACTAAGTGCGGGGTGAAATGTGAAATAAAGAGAGGAGCTATGGATGATTCTAGGGTTTCTGGTCTGAGCAACTGAAAGCATAGGATTTTCATTTTTCTAAGACGGGGGGCGCTATGAGAAGAGCGGGTTTATAAGGAAGCTCAGGGTGTGGCCCTGGATGCACAGGGTTCAAGACGCCTGCTGGATATGGTGTTAGTTTTCTATGGCTGCCCTAATAAACTGCCACAGACTTGATGGCTCAACACAACAAAAATGCATTTTCTCATGATTTTAGAGGCCAGAACTCCAAAGCAGTGTCACCGGACTGAGATCAAAGTAACAGAAAGACCATATCCCCTCTGAAGGACTTTCAGCTCCTGATGGCGGCCGGCATTCCTTGCCTTGTGACTGCATCACTTCGGTCTCTGCCTCTGAGCTCACCTTGCCTCCTCCTCTTCTGTGTGTCACATCTCCCTGTGCCTCTCTCTTGTAAGGTTACACCTGAGTGCATTCAGGGCCCAACCAGAAAACCCGAATCATCTCTCCATCTCAAGATTTTTAACATAATCACATCTGCAAAGTCCCCTTCGCCATTTAAAAAGATAACATTTACAGGTGGCAGGGACTGGGACGTGGATATCCTGGAGGACCATTATTCAACCTACCACAGATAGCCAAGGGAAGATGTCACGTAAGCAATTCCCTGTAAGTCTGGGTTTCAGGCAAGAGGGACAAGCTGGAAGTAGAGATCTCTGTCTCATCAGCATATGGGGTGGTAGCTACTGTCATGAGACTGGACCACCTGGGCAGCGCATGTAGAAAAAGATGTCCAAATCACGGGGCACTCCAGTGTTCAGAGGTCTGAGATATTGGGAGAAATCAGTAAAGGAAACTGAGAAGTGCTAGCTGGAGAGGACAGAGGGAAACTGGGAGGCTTCTGAGACACAAGGAATGTTTCTGAAACAGCAGAGAGTTGTCAACTGTGTCAAATGCACTGAAGAGTCCAGTAAAATAAGATCTTGGAGCATTGGGTTTAACAATGCGGAGTTCACTCCATCTCGACGAGAGCAGTTCGAATGCAGAGACAAGGACAAAAGTCTGATGGGAGAAATCTCTGGAGAGAGCGGGAGGAAGGATGTGGAGACAGCACTCACTGATAACTTTCCAAGGTGCTCTGTCCTGGGAGGCACTACTGAAAAGAATCCTTTAGCTGCTGTGACGCCCAGGACAGCAGAGAGAATGCCCATGGCACTGCTCTAACTGGAATTCTAGGATCCAATAAAGATAGAATAGATCCCAAAGTCTTTATTTGATTGGTTCATCCAAGGTCTGTCTTGTGAGTCCTTCTTGCTGCCATTTAGGTTCACTTTGTTCTGAAAACTCACCACAGAAGACTTGGCCCTGAAGTTCAAACCCTCGATCACTGTGGTCGGGTGAACCACACTCTCGCCCAGGCCCCAAGCACAGGCAGAGGTGTCTTGACACTTCCAGATAGGCTGCTATGTGGCTCCTTCCCAAGAACTGAAAGGTCTTTAAATAACAAGGTTTCTAAGTTGGTGGGAGCCAGGCACCATTATGCACACACTCTGGAGATACAGAGCTAATTAACCTTGAACTAGGCAAGTTTCCAAGTCTCTCAGAGAAGTTTATTTATGCCTCGAATAACTGAGGGCAATGAATGCAGCCTCTGATTTTAATTCTAGGTTTCAGAAAGTGCGAGACATTACTTTAATGCTAATGAAAAGAGGCATAAGTAAATTAGCACCAGCTTGCAAGGAATTAGCTCAAGAAAATTATAGAGTTCTCTCATGAGTTTCTAGAAGGTATCAGGGTGGTATACTTACCTTTTCATAACTGTGACTCTTAGGAGGACACAAGACCAGGCTCCAACAAGACTGGAGGGATAATACTAGCCGTCATTTATTGAGTGCCTACTGTGTGGCAAGCATTGCCCCAGATGCTTTGTGTGTGTCATTATTTAATCCTCACAAGAGTCCTGTGAAGTAGTGACTTCTGTTAGACTCGTTTGACATTTGGGGAAAAGGAGGTCTGGTGAAATCACAGTTTCGTGCCATTCTTACAGAAATCACAGGGGAATGCAAAGCATGACAGCTGGAGCCTCTACTGTGGAGGCCCGGTGACTGCAGTCCACCAAGGAGGATGGAGCCAGGGCCTTGGGGGGATGCCTGGTACCCAGACACCAATCTACTACATGCCCTGCATCTGAAAGTGCTTTGGCAATAGCCGACATCCTTTAAAATTCTCTATTAGAAAAAAGAAAATGAAATGCTTCCTTTGTGAATCAAGACAGAGCCACAAATGGCATAGAAGTTGTGGGATAGGGGGTTACTCCTTATATAAAAGACACCTTGTAAATATTAGAGGCATTCCTGTGGAGCAATCCACTGAGTTTATGGAAGGAGGCTGAGGTTTGGTTACCAGCTCAGGTACAATATGCACGTTAAAGAGGAAAAAAACCAAAAGGTTCCATTTTTCCACAGCCTATATGCCAGCCAGAATGATTTTTAAAATTATGACAGCTGTTTTAGCAAGGTGAAATTAAACACAATGCCAGTACTAAATACTCCCAAAGAATAACTGGTGTCCGTGAAGCTGAGATTTGGCATATGAGGGCAATAGAAGTTGGTTTCTGGAATATTAATGGTGCTACCCCAAACGGATCTAGGCAGAGTTGTGAAATAAACGTTATCCTCCACAAGCAAACATAAAATAAATAGGAGAGGACTTTCGTTTGGAGAAGGTGAGCTCCATACCCAGCTGGGAGGGAATGGTTCTGAAATCTGCACGTTAAGGTCCACATTTCTACAATGTTGTGAAATTTAAGGGGAGGATAACACCCCCTATCGAGTCACCAAGAAGTCACCAAGAAGTTGGAATGAACATCGAGTCACCAAGAAGTTGGGGACTAAAGAGATACTCTATAAAAAGTGCTAATGAAATTGGGGAGGGACAGGAGAAAAAGGGAAACAAAAGGGAGAAGGGAAGAGGGTCCTATTCCCGGAGTCGTAACTCCCACGCAGCACAGGCCCTGGCAGGGTTTGTAGGTACAGCTCGTCCGTCTAATAAGACACCCAGCACACAATACTCCAAGGCTTTGTTTGATGTGGAAATGGTGGCTGAATGAGATTCACAAGGGGAAGTATCGTTGTTTGACATTCCTTCAAGTTTATTAGGCCACAACGGCCTGTGTGACTCACCACCTGGGCCACAGGGCTGCAGCGTTTAGTGCACGTGACACACGTTGTATTTATTCGCATTTGAGTCTTGTCTCTCCAGCTCGGCCGCGGCTGTGCCTCGTATTTAAATCGCTCATTTAATATACCTGGGGAAAGAAAGGAAGAGGGGAAGAAAGAAAAAACTCTTTGTGGAAATTTGCCTAAAAATATCTTTGTTCTAACTCTAAAATTAAAGTTTTACCAATTCTTTTAAAAAGCATCTAAGCATCTAGTCTTTAATAAAACCTCTCTAAAAGTGCATCGGAGGAAGAGGTCCACACTCAGGAATTTATCAACAGAAAGTCTGGCCGGCTCCGCATTTAGCCTTGCGGCTCGGAGGGCCTGAGCCGCCGCCCCGCTGACATTTCCCGAAAGAACAAAGCCCAGCCCGGGGTCCACAGAGTGAGTCTAAGGTCTCCAAGGTGTCTGTGACGGGCGTGTCTGAGCAGTTACCTGTTGCCATGGAGACAGAAGCTCTTCCGTGGGGGGGAAAACTATTATTTTCAGCTGCTGGCTACATGTAGGGAAGAACTCTTTTTTTTTACAAATAGCACCTATAATTTCTACCAACAAACTCCGAAAACCTATAACTATTTAAGAGTTGAAGGGAATGAACAAACTGTGTTTCAGTTCCTTTTTTTTGCAGTTGTCCCTTGTGAGGGAAATGGTAAGTTATAAAGTAGGAGAATAGGCAGTGAGTTCTCATCAGCTGTGCGATGCAAGCTAACCATCTGCTCTGTATTTCTGCCATCATGTAACCTAGAGCTCTTCATTCGGGCTGCATTAGACCTGTGAAATGCCCTCGATGCCTCTAGATCCACTTGCCTGGTGATCTTAGAACCGAGGGGGCGCCATGCCCCCTGTAGGCGCACCTGCTCCAGAACATCCTGCTCCTTGCCCAGCACAAGGCCATGCTGTTGCTTTCTCCGGCATCTTTCTGGGAGCTGATTGCCTCAAGGACTTCTTTGACTACATGGATAAATTCTCATTTAAACTCAGGCACATATACCCACAGTCTGATCGACAGAGACATGCCATGAACTGAATGATAAATAATACATGCGGACAAAGACAACACCAGCACTTATTTGCAGAGAGAAC
The DNA here is from genome assembly GCA_004026545.1 of Mormoops blainvillei. Lineage (NCBI taxonomy): Eukaryota > Metazoa > Chordata > Mammalia > Chiroptera > Mormoopidae > Mormoops > Mormoops blainvillei. Next base: position 116,892 of record PVJD01004290.1, on the reverse strand, counting down.
ACTAGAAATTATTTCTGATGGGAAATATAAAAAATTAAATTCAAGCAGGGAGTGGAGGAGGAAGTATTCTGTTTGAAGAGCCTTAGGAAACGACTTCATCGTTTCGCTTTCAAGAAGGCAATTTCTGTCTTGGGCTGGGAAGTCAGTGGGCACTGGTATCTCAGGGCCCAATATGAGGTGCTTGTCACTAAGGGTAGAGCTCCAAGGAGCAGAAAGGAAGCTGAAATCTAAGACAGGGTGCCTGCTGGTGAGGTGGTCTGGTATCCGGTTACCCTTTTTCTGGTAATTTTCTATCAGAGAACTATTCCGCACCCCACCCCCATTCCATAGAACCAAAGGGTATTGTGTTCCGCTGTCCACTGTGTTGGGAGCAAGGTTGGGAATATGAGCCAAGTCATCCCAGTGGGACCCAGTTGCTGGACTCGGCTCTCCTCTCACTGAAGCTTCCAGCCAGTGGTAAGCAAGCCTGGAGCTGCTGGGGACTCATGGGGTCAGCAGAGCTTGTCAGAGAACACAGAGGAAAACAGGCCAAGACACAGAGAGCTACAGGTCCCTAATCATGTAATGTGAGTGCCTCAGCTCAGCCATTTCTGAAGCTTGGCTGCCCTTGGCTCTTCGCTTAACGTGAGCCAATGAACTCACTTTGGTGCTTACATCAGTTTCAGTTGAGTTTCTGTCACTTCAGTTAAGCGCTTAGCAAGGCAGATAAGTGCTTCTTTCTCAAATAGCTTAGGGGGCATCCCTGTGTAGTAGAAATAACCCTGAGTTTGAATTTAAGAAGAAAGGAGGTGAGATAATCACCCCATGCCTGAGCAATCACAGAGCCCAGGTTAGGCCACTCCCCATCTCTCTGGTATGACTCTAGCTTGCTCTTGTGATAATAAAGTACTCAAAAAGACTTGCATATAAACTTGTATTAAAACGGAGAGGGCTCGGCCTCATGCACCGTTGGTGGGAATGCAGACTGGTGCAGCCACTGTGAAAAACAGTATGGAGTCACCTCAAAAAATTAAAAATGGAATTGCCTTATGACCCAGCAATTCCACTTCTGAGAATTTATCCAAAGCAACCCGAAACCCTAATTCAAGGGACTATATGTACCCCTATGTTCATTGCAGCATTATTTATAATAGCCAAGATTTGGAAGCAGCCCAAGCGTCCAGTAGTAAATGAATGGATAAAAAAGTTGTGGTACATTTACGTAATGAATACTACTCAGCCATAAAAAAGAAGGAAACCTTACCCTTTGTCACAGTATTGACGGACCTGGAGAGCATTATGCTAACTGAAATAAGCCAGTCAGAGAAAGACTGGTACCATATGGTTTGACTTAGATGTGGAATCTAATGAACAAACTCAACTAATGAGCAAAAGAGAGGCAGGCTCATACATACAGGAAACAGACTGACAGCTGTCTGAGAGGACGGGGGTTGGCAGGCTGGGTGAAAAAGGTGAAGAGATTAAGCAAAAAAAGAAAAGAAAAAACCTCACAGACACCGACAACAACATGGTGATTGCCAGAGGGGAAGGAGGGTGGGGGGAGGTAAAAGAAGGTAAAGGGGGGATAAATGGTGATGGGAGGAGACTTGATTTGGGGTGGTGAACACACAATACGATATACAGATGATGTATTAGATTTGTACACATGAAACCTATATAATTTTATTAACCCATATCGCTGCAATAAATTCAATAAGCAATTAAAAAAAAACTGAAAGGGTTCAGGAGCCTGAGAATTATTCGTGATACCCCATCTTAAATTTTGACAGTATAAACAAGTGAATGTGCATAAATATGTGTAATAAACATATGTATGTTATACATGACATCTATAATTAACATGTGAATATAGATGTATACACATAATTACTAATATGAAGGCAATGTTGTGGGTATTACTAAGAGGTTTTATCCCACTGACAGGCAAGATCTCCATAAGAAAATGTAAGTGCATGAACTGATAAAATTAGGGAGTAACTACGTCTTTGTGAAGGGTTACACAGGCTGTCTGTAGAGAATTACATGGCAGATAAGGCCCTCGCCTGAGACTGGAGGTAACGATTCTCAGAAGGAGGAGATGAAGGCCTGGGAAGGATATCTCAAAAGATATCCAATAGCTCACACAGCATGGAAGACGCCACACATATCACATAATACAGTATGAAAAATGCAATTTAAAAAGGGCAAGTTAAAACAAAAATGATCATCAATCCCAACCATGACATTAGAAGAATATTCAGCACTGGAAATAGATGAATGTGAAAGGTGTTCTTATAAGTTGCCCAAGCAGGAGAGAAGACTGTCCATAAAGAAGAGGAAACCATGACTAACTTGAACCATGAAAAACTTGCTACGTTCTACCACAGGGTTCAGGAAAATTCCCACAGCGTAGACGCGAAATTCTAGTCTGTGCCGGGTAGCTGGTACCGAGTGCTTCTGTGCCCATACGGACGGTCCAGGAGCCACGCTCAGCGGATGAGCCACCTTCCCCTTCCTCCCACAGCCCCCAGTCAGGCTATCTTGGACTCCTACAACCAACCCACCTAATCCTTTTGACTTTACCTCCAAAATATATACAGACTCTAGCTCATTCTCACTCTTTGGGGTGGACACCATCAGCCCTCGGGTGGATTAATGTGTATTCTGATTGGTCTCCTTCCTTTAACCCTCACCCTCCCACAGTCCCTTCTATACATAGACCATGAGTCTTTAAAAATACAAGTCAGATCGCCCTGGCCAGGCAGCTCAGCTGGTTAGACCGTTGTCCCTCTACGCTAAGGTTGCAGGTTCAATCTTTGGTCAGGGCACATACAAGAAGCAACCGATGAATGCACAACTAAGTGGAACCACAAATCGACATTTCTCTCTCTCTCTCTCCCCCACTTCCCTTCTCTCTCTAAAATCAAAAATATAAATGTAAAAAAAATACAAGTCAGATCATGTCATTCCTCACCTCAAAAGCTCTCTCCATCATCCCCAGTAAAAGCTGAAGTCTCACGATGGCCCACAAGGCTCTCTGCTACCTGCCCCATAATACAGCCCACCCCTCGCCTGTCTGATCTCCTCTACTCCTACCCCCTAACCCACTCTGCCAGCCTTACAGGCCTCCCCTGTGCGTCCTCGAACTTCTTGTTGTACTTTGAAAATGCCAAGCATGGGATCTCTTCACTTGCCTTTCCTTTCTTAGAACTTTCTTGCCCCAGATGCCTGCAGGCTGGATCCCTCACCTCCTGCAGGTTTTTGCTCAAATGACACCTTTTTCATGAAGCCTTCTCTGACCACACTAGTTAAAGTTGCAAACTCCTCCCTCTCCACAGCACTTATCACTATTCTATAAATGCAAAAGCAAAGTTCTTCAAGTTTTTTTCTTAGCAAGCAGAAATATTTTAGTCAGCTTATTAATGAGGAAACCAGAAGAAAGCCAAAAGCTCATTTGAAGAGTATCCAAATAAGGAGATCTATATAGTCAGTCTGAGAAAAGAATGTTCAAATAAGATTGCTAAATTAGATACAAGAGTAGTTAGAGTTCTACAGGGCAATATGACTTCAACCTTTAAATTACCTTATTCACCAGCCTCCCCCTCCAAGTAAAATACACGTTATATCATACCAGTTTTCCACAGGTCAGCCTCCAACTTGACTGGCTGGTCAAACACCTGGGCCCTTGTTATTTAAAGTTATATCCCCCATGAGACTCAAAACACTTTAGCTAGGAATGTTCAATTTTTATCTCAAATACGGCCCATTTAATCTCCAAGCTAGTTGCCACACCTCCATTTCCTACGTTTATTAGGAATTCTCAGGAGGGGAGCAAAGTTAGCAATAATTAGCCTCTCCCATATACTTCAGATGGCCACACACCGCAAGAACAAAAAGCCCCACTCGAAGGGTGTCATCTTATAATGATTCAATGTGCCCAGTCTTCAGAGCTTCAGAACAACTTGTGGCGGGGAGAATGGCCCTCTTCCCCACTTCCGGGCCCTGCTTTGTAACCCGAGTTTATGTCCGTAGTCTGCAAGGTTCCACCCGCTCCTAACTGCATCCCCCACACCCCAGCCTCAGTGCCCGCCTGTTCCTTGGGCTGGGTGGAGATAGATGTTGTGTTATCTCTTCATCTCCCACATCTTTTTTTCCTGTTCCCAGTTACAAAATAAAACTCCCCGTGCATTTGATTAGAGGCACACAAGGTGATGGTGTGGCTATGGGGGAGATAATGGAGCACCGGTTGTCTACTGGAAGCAGTCAATCCGCTATGCTCTGTTACAGAATAAACCGTTATTGGGTACTCTGAATCTGAACTGTGTCCAAGAAGGGGAGAAAACTTTGACTCCATTCCTATCGTCATTCATGGCCACTTTGAAAGGAGGGCCTGCTCCTTCAGGTCGAGGCAGGCGTGTCTGCTTCTCCATTGCATTCTCCGTATCCTTGCACATAAGGGAATCTCAATAATTACTGAAAGTATGAATAAGTTAGTAAATCTTTTTTTTAGCCAACTGAATATGTACTTAAAAGATGTGGGTTTTTTGGGGGGTTTTTTTGGAGTTTTAGAACACATCTTAATAGTTATTTAGTGAAGTACATGTTTCATTTCAAAAAATAAACATGGCCAGGGGATTGACTATAAGACCATTGGCACACTTATTTTATACTTTGGAATTCTATTTTGTGAATCTTGCAAGACGCGATTCTTGTCAGACCTAAACATTTTTGATGAAGCATCAGAGCACTGTAAAAGATGGCCTATTGTGTGAGAGGGAATAATAAAACGTGCACAATGTCAGAGTTAGAGATTGCGTTCAGGTCAATAAAGTGAGACTCAATAAAGAAAAACAAAGTGGTTCCCATATGAACAAACACGGAGCAAGCGGAGAATTGGGACCGCTGGCCTGGCTCAGCACGAGGAACAAGTGGTTTAGAAGACGGCAGAGGGCCCGCCGCAAGGACAGACCACAGCGTGCCTGGCTGCAACGCAGGGACTTTACTCCGAGGTCAAATAAGCATGTGTTTATTCCTCTTGATCTGGCTTTCACTGAGGATGGACTCAGTGGGGATATTAAATACAATATATTCTTCAAGTCCAAATTTCAAAATCAATGTAGAATAACCAAAGGAGGTTCAGAGGAAAATGAGAACGAGAGAATTTGTGAAAAATAAGTCTTATGAGAACACACAAATAAGATGGTCTATGTTCGCTTTGCAAGGACAAGATTAAGCGGAGCCAGGAGTCTTTAAGTGTACCAAGTTATGTTGAAGAGAGGACGAAAATGATTTATTCTCTCCACATATAGCAGACAGCTAAAATAACAAAGGCGCGGGGCTGACATTGCTTCATGAGCACTGAGAAATCTATAAAATGGATAACAAGGACAAGCACCGGCCTGGTCTGCTCCGTCTTGGTCAAACGCTGGCCTTTATTCAACATATTGCTCGAAAGCCCTACTTTTCCTCTGCGAGCGTAAACAAAATGTAAACATTCCTCCAGAAGGAGGAATGTCCCTACTTTTTCACATAGAAGATATCAAAATAAAAATATTGTATTTCAGATAAAAGCAGTACGGTGGGAGTGTATGCTTTTACCACTAATGTCCACTTCCGAGTATCCCTGTGTCTATGGACTGGTGAGGTCCTAGGATACTGGGATAAGTGAGGATGTATGTCCTATGTGAACTTTGTGCACTTAAATTGACTTCAACATCCCAAATACAGGCCTGGAAACTTGATCATTTATACTGAGAAGCAAAGAGGAGGGTCTTTTATAGAATGCAGAGCAACATGGCTCTCTTCTGGACATTCCACAGCTCCTGTCCCCCTGACAGACAAAGCTGTAGGCACTCTACAAACACCTGATGGCTTTCCTCCAGCTCAGGCCAGCTCTCCAGGCCCTGCCCTCCTCCCCCACACAGACTGCATCTGTTCTGTGCTAGATCTTTATTCTCTGTCTCATTTCCTCATACCGAGGTTTGGTGCACACTTCCTTGCTTCTTCATATTAATGCTTTCACGTGCAGCCCCTGCCTGGCCCTCATTCCAGATTTTGCCTCAGTGCTTTCTGATCTCCCGTGATCCCATCCATGCTCTGCCTCCTGAGAGTCACGTTTACCTTCCTCCATGCCAGCTCCGATTCCTAAATCCCAGCTGGCTAGAAGTCCCCGAATCCCCAGTCCAGGAAGGATATATTTTGACCATGCTATCCAAAATCACCTTGAATATAAATGAATCCTAAGAATCTAGAAGGATTACTTGAGATGAAATGTGTAGATTCAGAACAACCTACCACTCTGTAAGACTGTGAGGAAAGGAGATGGAGGTCACCTCACCTCAATCAGGAGAAAGCACACTCTCTGTTCCTATGAGACACGGGTCACAGACAATTTCTCCAGGGACCAGACATGTGATAGAAATGGCCAAAGTGGGCCAGGAGCAGGAGTGGTGGGAGCTCCGCCCACAGGAGAGCAGGCCTCTCTGTATTCATTTGCTGGGGCTGCCGTAACAAAAAGCCCCAGGCTGCGTGGCTTAAACAAAAGAAATTAATTTTCTTGTCATCGTGGAGGCTAGAAGTCCAAGATCAGGGAGTTGACACTTTTGGCTTCTCCTGACACGTCTCTGTTTCTTGTTGGGTAGCTGTCTTTTTGGCTGTGTCCTCAACATAGTCTTTCTTCCGCATCTGTCCTAATCTCTTCCTCTAAGGAACCCAGTCATATTGGATTAATACCCATCCTATGACTACATTTTAACATAATTGAAGGACCTCATCACCAAACACAGTCATATTCTGAGGTACTGGTTGTTAGGACTTCAACTTATGAATTTTGGGGTAGGGGACACACAATCAGCCCATGACCATCCGGAGCAGGAGACAGGGCTTGCCTTCTGCCAGTATGAGCCATGACAATGTGAGCCCAACCCAGACAGAACATTTTATTTCTCCAGTGAAAGCAGAGTTCTGGAATTTTACATGAGATCCTCAATTTTTAAACATGGACAACTAATTTTTATTTCATGTAAGCCGCAGGTGCCTCTGGGAAGCCAGCGTCTGTGGTCTCTTCAGTTAGGCCTATGGCTTTCTGTGGGACCATGGCTGAGGTTGACCGCCTGAGATTCTTGAGAGCAGGCAGTCTGGGCAGCCGCTGCCACAGGCAGGCTGGCCAGTCTCCAGTCCCCTTTTCTCCACAGCAGAGCGACCTTGGCCTGCAACGGTGAGAAGGGCTGAGGAAAAGGGTAGAAAGGGCTCTGGAGTTTTGCACCCAGCCCAAGCCTCCCAGCTAGGCTCTGTCTGGCCTTTACAAGGCAGGAGATAGCACCAGGTGACAAATAGGTCAAAGCGAAAAGGGGAGGGTAAGTAAACAACTATGTGGAAGTCAGAGTACTCTCTGAACTTTTCACCTTTCACACCAGAATCTTCACCCCAGACCAGGGCTATATTATGTCACTGTTCTGCGCATCGATATTACTGTCCTCAGGGATAAAAGGATGAAGGAGGGGATTTTTTTTTTTTTTTTTTTTTGGTGGTGGGCACAGGAATGCACACAAGAGTTAAACTGTCTAGAGAGCCTAGGGGGAAGCCCAGTTCTGAGTGATCTTCAAGAAAAGACTTAGACTCAATGTGACCTGGCTTCGTCCCAAAGATAATCCTATAAACAAGCACAGAAAAGGAAATAGTATAATTCAGAAAAGATTTGTGATCCTCTGAAATTATGGAAGAACCACACTCTTCTCTATTAAGGGTTAACATTCCTAAGACAAAATTAATGGGTACCCAGGAAGGATATTACTCAATCCGAAATCAAAAGAAATCAAAGATGAGTGAATAACCAAGAGGCTGATGGCTGTTACCACATTAAAATAAATAAATAAAATAAATAAATAAATAAATAAAACATGATTTCTTGCCTAGTTTCCAGATAAGAGCAAGTTTTGCAAACTTGAAGCCTAATAATTGAATGAGAGGTTGGGTGTCTGAGAAGAAGGATCCTGCAATATCATGACAAGTGGACAAGTAATGATTCCTCCAGTTCTTCCCCAAAGGTATGTGGGGCATTTGCAGTGGGTACATCTAGAAGCAGGGAATACTCAAAGATTCTAAGGTCTATTAAGCACAAGGTCTGGCTTGACATTGATAACTGGGGACTCAAAGCATCAACATGGCCCTCCACTTAGAGTGAGGACATACAGTTTCCAGGTAATAAATGGAGGTAGCTTGGCTCAGGTCTGGCTCACACAGGACCCACTGAACCTGTGGACACACCAAAGGTCATTTCCGCAGCCCCCAATTATACAATTGAAGGCATATGTACCCATATTAACTCCTGGGTCTGTGGGGAAAGCCACGTAGAAACTTCTGAAAGTTCACTCCTCTCAAACCAGTTCAAAATAATAAATCAAAAGTAATATAGTTCTCTGAGAGAATGACAGGTTAAAACACCTCATGCAGGGTTGATGAACCTTACCTCTATTTAATTCTGGCCCCTGAGAAAACCAGAGAGACCCGAAAGGATGACAGTAAACAATTGCCACCCAACCAAGACCAAATGCAGCTGCTCTACCAGATGTGGTATCTTTGCTAGAGCAGATGTACATGGCCTTGGATACATGGAATGCAGCCACTGATCTGGAAAATGCATTATTTTTCCATCCCTATCCAAAAAGAGGACCAGAAATAAATAGCAGTGTATATTTATACTCTGCCCTAAGGACTATATCAATTCTCCCACCTTCTGGCATATGTTATCATAATATAGTCCCAAAAAACTAGATTAGTTAGGCGTCCCACAGAATATCACACTGGTCCATCATACTGATTACATTATGTGAATTGCATTGGATGAGCAAGAAGTAGCTAGTACCTTGCAGGCCTAGCTAAGCAAACATACTCTGGAGGGTGGAAGATACACCCTATGACGATTCAGGAACCCATCACATCAGTAAAAATTTTAGGTATGCAGTGATCCGAGGAATGCCAGGGCATCACCTCCAAAATAAAGGATAAATTATAGCAACTTACACATCCCTCCAGGAAGACAAAAAAGAAAAAAGGCCAAAAATGCCTGGTTCCAGTAATGGGTGCCTGAAACACACTCCTACCTCTCACCATGCATGGGGTTCAGGAAAAGTGGGCAATAACAGTATTGTTGGAAGCCACTGCTATTTAGAAACGGCTAGCGATAATTTAGCTATAAACGGAAGTGATGGCAAACCCCTTAATCCAAATGCATCCCTAACACACTTCCCCTTACCAGGATCCCAGAAGGTTACCCCACACCGCCCGACATAAGAAAAAGTTAGGGTGCAGGTTTTTCAAAAAATCCCTCCAAGTGAACACATTGCTGGGGTCCCTCCCAGAGCCTTGGAAGGGGTCTGTACGTGTGACAGGCCCTGGAGTTTAAGCACCATTAACTGCTAGGTTAGTTCACTGATGGCTGGGAAATCAAGAGAAAAAGCATCTAGGTGGACTGGAGAAGAGGGCGTCAGGACGGAGCTGGAGCTGGATAAGAGTGCTTAAGTTTTAATGCACAGTCCAGGACCTCTTTTCTATTCTTATGTATATAAATGTTTTCACCACGGTAATAATTGCCCAAGGTCTTTTGTTTATTTTATCAAACTAGGTTCCATCACATAGTCTTATAATTAGGAGCAGTTGGTGAAGCACAGATGCTGGGACAAGAGCCCACTCTCCCTGTTCATTCAAAAAGAGAGTAATGGAGGTCAAGAGCGTGGCTCCTTCGCTGCTGCTCTGGGTGGGAATTAGAAATACCTGGACGTTCTTGCCACAGTCTAAAATTCAAGAGCTTTAGCTCTGGCTGGTGTGGCTCAGTGGATTGAGTGCCAGCTTGTGAACCAAAGGGTTGCAGGTTCGATTCCCAGTCAGGGCCCGTGTCTGGGTTGCTGGGCCAGGTCCCCAGTAGTGGGTGTGCAAAAGGTAACCAATCGATGTATCTTTCTCACATTGATGTTTTTTTCTCCTCCTCTTTCTCCCCTCATTCCCCTCTCTCTAAAAAAATTAATAAATAAATAAAATCTTTTAATAAGTAAATTTTAAAAATTCAAGAGCTTCAGACCCAGGCACGAGCACGTGCTGCTTCAGTTTCCCCGTCTGCAGATTGGTGCTATTTATTCGTCGGCGGCTGCTGGATGAATGGCACCACCGAACTGCAAAATATTGGTATTATTGCTTTTCCTCTTTGATCTCATGGGGCGAGATAAATGTATGATATCATAATTGTTTCCATGGCAGCAAATCATATTGTCCCAAACAGGGGATTTTATGACTTCATGGCTGGATTAAGAAAAAGGAGAAATCAGATTGAGAATGAGAAACTTGCTCAAGCATAAATATCTTCAATGATAGCAAGGGGAATAGAGCAAATTACAGACAGGCAAGATTGCCTTTGGTTTAAATGTTCTTTTTACAAGTTCATCCCGGTGCAGAAACCCCTTCTCCAGGCGTATAATTTGTATAATGATGCCTCTTTGCTCGAATTCACAGAAGGCTAATGGTGAAGTGCATCTATTTCAGGAATGCTTCAGCACTGCTAATACTAATTGTTTTCCAGAAAATACCTGAATCCCTGCTGTAAGTGGCTTTCTTTGGCTTTTCTATTTGTTTGAGTATTTTTTTTGTTTTTGTTTTTACTCCCTCAAGGTTTTATCTACCTTAGTTTATTTGAAGCAATCCTATTTCCAGATAAAAATTTGCCTTTTGTCATCTGAAAACTTGTCAAGAACTCCCTCTCCTCACTAAGTCGTCTGCTTCACCTTTCTTAGGTTCCTGTTGACTTTATTCTAATATTTCCAGTATATCATTAGTTTCTGTCTATTGCCTGAGAAGAAAGCAAAAATTTTTGTCTAATTTTTTGTTGTTATTTCTGAAAATTTACTTTTTCCCATTACCATTTAGACCCCTTATATCCCCCTCCCTGCAGCAGTCGCCACACTGTTGTCCATGTCCAGGAGCCCTTTCCCCTTTTTGCTCAATCCCTGCACCCCTTAACCACCCCCACCCCCCTTATCCGTCATCCTGCTCTCTGGGTCTCTCTCTCGCTCTCTCTCTCCCCTTTCTCCTCTCTCTTCTCTCTCATTTTATCTATCCCTCTCTCTCTCCCTCCTCTTTATCTCTCTAAATCCCCATCTCTCTGCCAACCTCACCCTGCTCCTTTCTTTGCATAGAGATATACAGTACCTTCTAAGATTGATTTCCTCCTCTCTTCCTTTTAACCTTCAAATTCCCAGAATCTGCAAGTTTCCACTGATTCATAAACTTCTTGCCAACCACCTCTTCTAGGAAAGCCACATGGCTTCCACTCTCTGCAGACCCTGGAGATTCACTGCTTCCCATCAGGGTGTCTCAGTGATCCTTCTCCATTTTTATTCTAAAGACTCTGCTTTGTTGAATCCTGTACTACGAATTACTCTTCAAAATGACTCCATTAATAACTGAACTGTGATGGTCAGTTTTATGTGTCAGTCTGGGTAGACTATAACACCCAGGTATTTAACCAAACACTAATCTAGGTGTTTCCCTGTAGGCATTGACGGATGTGGTTAACAACTTCAGTAGCAGACTTTAGAGGAGATGAGCCTCAATAATGTGGGTGGGCCTCATCTAAACAGTTGAAGGCCTTAAGAGAGAAAACTGAGGCTGCTCGAAGAAGACATTCGCCTCAGGATTCTAACATCACCTTTCCCCTGAGTTTCCAGCCTCCTACCTGTCCTACAGAGGTAGGACCTTCCAAAACCCCAAGATCACATTATCCAATCCTTAAAGTAAACCCGTGTGTGTGTGTGTCCACGCACACACGCATTCCATGTCCTGGAAGAAACCTGAGTGACAGATGTACATAAAGAACACACTAGGTGGTCAGTGACATGCTGAGCAATACACTGTGAGACATACAAAGGACACATAAAATGTGGCCTATTTCCCCCAAGGAGTTTACAAGAGAAACAAGCCTAACTATGCCTGAAACAACAGCAGATTGGTACAAATAATGCAAATATAACTTAGCTGTTCCGTGTAGATGCCCAGGAGCTCAGCAGAAAGAAAGATCAGTGAGCACCGGAGGAGTCGGGGAGCATTTCATGGCCTGGGGGAGATGCGAGGATTTTCACAGGCAGAGGTGAGATGAGAAGGCACCCAGCCATGAAGAGCCAAGCAGACAAAGGTGCAGAGGCAGGGCGGCCTGGTTGGGGGGTCCGGGGGAGACCAGTGCAGCTAGAGCAGGGAGCCTTTCGAGAACTTGGAAAGCAAGGTTACAGGGACAGGCCGAGAAATGTTTTGGAGGGACCCTAATAAACCCTCTGAGGACTGTTTAGCCTTTGACGTGGTAAAAAAGAGATCCTAGGATTTAGAGAAGAAGAGAACTTTTAGGTTGACCTCGATTTAACTATCTCGCCCAATCACACATGGCTAGCAGGTAGCAGAGCCAGAGAACTGGACTTCTTGGCCCTTGGATCTAACTTTGTCCCCACTACCTCACTCTGCTTCTGTACAGAGCACAGAGATGATATCATGCAAGTGGTGTCGTGGGACGATTGTCTTGTTGGTGGACTGTAGAGGTAGGGAGAGGTCAGAAGAGGGTGATCCCAGGGGTATGAAATGAGGGCCTCCACTAGGGAAGTACAAGTGAGGGTAGAATGGGGGGTGGGGACACGAGATCATAAACCTTTTCAGCCTTCACCCATTCGTATGTCTTAGTAGCGTGTTATATTGTCAGTGACTGTCCCCTGAAACTGCTGTCTTTGTCTTCTCTGACACTCTCCTCTCCTCCCCTCCCTCCTGTATGTATGCTCTTTTCTTCTTCTGCCTCATAAACGTAGGTGAGAGACAAGGATCTGAGAATATATATGATCCCCAAGGAACAAAATGGAGAAAGAGAAAAGTACAGGTTAAGAACCTTGAAAAATAGAACACAAAACAAAGACACTGCAAAAAGTAAGATGCAAGAACCAAGACTGTAAAGAGAACAGCATTTCCAGAAGGAAGAATGTGTCAACAATGTTAAATACAGAGAGATTTGTTCACACACTGAACAAATGTTTATTGAACATCTACTATGTGCTTAGCACAGTTGGATGTGCTGGAAATGCAGTGTTAAAGGTAACAGAGTGTCTAAAGACTTATAGTTAGTAGGAGAGAAAAGAAAGCATAGATAAAGATATATCAGGTGGCAAAGAGGGGCTATCAAGAAAAGATAAAGGTGCATAAGGGGACAGGTGAGGACAGGAGTGTTATCTTAGATAGGATGGCTAGGAAAGGCCTCACCATGGAGGTGACATTGGAACAGAATGCTGGGTAAAGTGAGGGAGTAAGCCAGGTAAACATCAGGGAAAGTGTCCAGAAATATCTAGACAGGAAGAGCACAGTAGCGTACTTCCGGATGCCTGGACCTGCTTCGGGAGGTGAGTGGTGAGGGCACAAGATGAACGAGGAGAGGCGGTCTGGAGATCTGAGGAGGGAGAGAAGGCCTGAAACAATCACTGGTATTGCTGGGTGAAAGTGTATGGCAGGTGAATGGAAACCACGCCAGGTGGAGGCAGGGGTGCTGTAGCAGGAGCAGCGAGAATCAGAAGTGAGGTCTTTCCTCAGCAGGGGCTCTGCTTCTGCGGCACAGTCCTTACCTGGTTCACCAGCTACCTCCGGAAAAAGCCAGCCCTTCCTGAGGGCCCAGTTTGTCCGTGCCACCATTGGGCCAACTCCATGACAGAGAACTTCTGAGAAGTCTTCAGTCCCTGTTTAGTCTTGTCTTTATACATCCAGTTCATTAGCAAAACCTGCTGCTCCTTTTCTTTCTCGATAGTTGGCCCCTTCCACCTGCCTTTCTCTCTGCACCGCCTCAGCCTGAGAACACATTCATCATTTCCCTTGAGAACCTCCTCCCTCCTCGGACTGTTTCCTCTAAACCTATGACCCTCCTCTACCAACCCTCACTACCTCAGTCAGAAGTACAATATCTTCCCCTATCGGTATTATTTTATTGAACCATTATTTTGAATTTTACTTCCCTTATCCTTCTTGGGCTGGAATTCTAACAGCTTTCTGCATCATCAAAGATAGAGCCCAGGTATTGAGTCTTTGTGTGCAAGACCAGGAAGCCCTGCCTATCTTAGCCTTTGTCCCTCCCCTTTGTCTCAAACCTCTTCCCAAGTCGTGCCACATGCTCAGCTGCTCAGCGACGCCATCCGGGAGAGCTTGCTGAATCCATCCAATACAAACCACAGACCTCCCTGGCTCTCTCTGGTCGTGTCATTCCCGCCACTCTCCTTATCTTCTTGTCACCATATTGTGTGTTCATCTTCACCAGTCACTCCCCACTCCGGGCCCAGAAATGTGATGTTAGGCAAACACATAGCTCTGTGTGGTGTGAGTCTACAGCTCTGGCTTGTCAGCTCTAAGGACGGCTCCGGCTGGGGTCCTTGATCTAATAACATAAGGACGAGGGAGCACTGATGAGCCTGGGAGAGCCCAAGCACAATGCTGTGCGCATAGCTTAAAAACAACAGTGAAAAGATGCAGCATTTCTACTCTGAAGCCTCATGAAAACGCAGCAGCAGGGTAAATCACATTATTGCGGTGCATGTGTAGTGTGGAAAACATATTCCCTTTCCAATCCCAAACCCCTATTCCCATTACAAAACAGCAAAGTCATGGGCCAGGAATTGTGATTTTAGCCTTTCACCGAAGAATCTATTCCTGGCCCCTGACAGAGCTTGGAGGTCATCCGCTGGCCCCGTTCTTCAGAGGGAATGAACACCACCCACCCGTGAACTAACTTGGCCTAAACAGCACCCTTGAGGCTCAGAACCTGGCTTCAAAAGAGTGGGAAGGGCAGAGGGCAAACGGGAACAGAGATAGGGCGAGAACCCTCTCCCTCTCGTGGAAATATCAGGTCCGGGGAAGGAAGTCTTCAATAGCCAACAGGCTCAAGTAGAAATGAGGAGCTGGCCACCCTCTGAGGGCCACTGTCAGTGAGGAAGGGTGAGCATGGGCCTTGACATTTCCCCCCGCTCCCAGGGACACTGCCTGCCCGACCTCTCCCTTCCTCTAGTCCGAAACCCTCTCTCCAGCTCGCTCACACCCCACAGCCAGAGGAGTTGATTCTATCCTGGGTGAATGCTCTGGGTGGAAACCCTAAGGCAATCGAGAAGTCTTTAGCAAACAAATTCCAGTGATCTTTTTGGAGGACATAGGCTCGGGGAGAGGGGGGAGCAACGTTTTAAATAGCATTCCCAGCACTGATAGCGGTGAGCTGTGCAAATGGAGCGAAATCTTCGGGCTTCTGTCCTGAACGTCTCCACCATGGAAAACAACAGGGAGATGTCTATCTCGCCTTCTCGCCTTTGTTGGGAGATTTAGTAACAACTTCCATCTCAGCTGTTTTCATTCTGTACTTAGCCAAATGCAAATACTGAAGTACACGCTAGAGGTCGCTGTTTATTGCATCTGGTCTTAACCTCCTGAGACGGGCGCGGGGGTGGCGGGAAGCCTCATTTTCACTTTAGAGCGCTCAACCTGCAGGCTTTAGTGTACTGAAAATCAGCTTGGTCACACCCAGGCCAGGGTCAGTCAAGATGCACTGGCCTGCAGCGATGTCATCCTTCATTACACTAGCAGAAGTGTAAAAGGGGTGGGGGTGGGGGGAGCAAATCGTCAATGGTACGTCAGATTAATTGAATTTTTTTTTTTAAATACTGCATAACCTGTGACATTTAAATGCTTCCCCTAGTGCTGTGCCTTCCCCTCCCTGACTACCCAACCTATCATTTCTTTCCAGGTGACTAACCAGTTGATCTGAGGAATGTACAATAAAAAGGACTTGAACAAAAGCCCAGGTTTAAATACAGACCATACTTGCAGCTAGCCACTACCACTGACACCCCAAGGTTGGTATACTTCCCAACTGGTTCTGTGCCCAGAATATAAAACAGCTAAGACATAAAATGACAGGACAACAGATCCGATAACACTGTAAGCAATTACAGCCTCTCTTGAGGCTGAGATTTCTAGAGATGCTACTTTAAGAGCAGTTTTCTAATCAAAGCCGTTATTAATGAACCGGAGCTTGGCCTGGCTGACTCATATTATTTCTTCCCTAATTCTCCTAATTATGTCCATCTGTTCCTTCTTTAGTCCTAACTTTGGAAATTGCAATTCTTTCATCACAGACCAATTCCAAAGGCAATATAGAGGCCGGAGTTGACAGAAAAGTCAGTGGTATTATTGTTTCAAGGCAAGTCACGAACCATTTATTTATTGCTTGCTGCATTTCCAGTTCTGTCCTTCACTCTAGATCCAAAGTAGAAAGCGGATGGTGGCACACAGTCATTACACATGCAGACACTGGTGCAAGACAATGTATAATTTAGCATTAAGATCATAGCTAGGATTCCAAGCCTTGGGGAAACTCCTGAAAGACAGAACGCAAAGCACTGGCATAGATGGCAAAGATTTCTTGGTGAGGAGTGGGGCTTAGGCAGTGAACATTCTGCATTCAGGCAGTGAACAGAGGCTGGGAGAATGCAGAGCTGAGAGGCAACAGAGCAGGGGCAGAGAAGTAGTCATCAACATGGCTTCTGTGAGGAGACCGGCCCACCGGCAGCCATGAGGGTGCCCTGTCACAGGCCGAGATGCTGTAGCTGAGCTGGAGAGGAAGGAGGGAACCACTAATGAATGGTGCTAGGACAGGGGGGACATGATGAGAGTGCTGTTGGTGAGGAGTCTGGCTCTACACTTTTAAAAATTATGTTAACATATACATAATATAAAACTTTCCATTTGGATCGCTTTAAATGTACAGTTCAATGGTGTTAATATAGCACACTGCTGTGCAGCCATCGCCACTCTCCATCTCCAGAACTTTTTCACCATCTCAAACAAACTCTGTGCCCATTAAATGATAACTTCTCATTTCCTCCTCCCTTCAGCCCCTGGTCACCTCTAATCTACTTTCTGTGTCTATGAATTTGCCTATTCTAAGCACTGCACATAAATGGAATCATACAATATTTGTTTATGCTTTCTTGTCTGGCTTGTTTCACCTGGCATAATGTCTTTATGATTCATCCATATTGTAACATGTGTCAAAAAATGTTTAAGGTTGAATAATATTCCAGTGTCTGTAAATACTACATTTTGCATATGCACCCCTCTGTCACTGGACAATTGGATTGTCCTTTTGACTATTATGAATAATGTTACTGTGAACATTGCTATACAAATATCTCTTTTGAGTCCCTGATTTCAATTTTTGGGGGTATATACCTAGGAGTGGAATTCCTGGACCAATATGATGATTCTGTTGAACTTTTTAAGGAACCACCACACCGGTTTCCACAGGGCTGCACCATTTTACATTCCCACCAGCAAAGCACGAGGGATCCAGCTTCTCCGCACCTTCACAAACACTTAATCTGTTTTTGTTTTGTTTTGTTTTGTTTTCATTAAAGCCATTCTAAGAACCAGTGGCAAGAGAAGCCCTTGAAGCCACATCTCCAGAGTCCAAGTCCAGGACTCTTTCTATGACACTTTCTCTGTTCCATTTTGACCTATTTTGTTAATGTCCTCCCAGGATGGGACTTGAATAACTTCAAAGCCACCTTGGCGTCCTCTTACGGGTCTCACAAGCTTGGATCAATGGGCCTGCCAAAGTTGTCAGTTCTGAGGATTGAGGGGAAACCGAGGTGAGCAAGAGTCAGTGTTGCTTCCAAAACTCCTTTTGGAGAAAAGAAGCCCCAGCCTCTCCTCAGGGTTCCAGCTGCTCCAGCTCTGTCAGCATCACAGTTCTTCCTGACCGGCTGCCGCCTGTCCCTCTCACCTCCTACATACATGGAAGAGACCAATAGAGAAGAAGACGTGGGACTGTGGGACACTCTCTCCTAGAGTGATGACTCTTGGAACCCCCAAAGAAGGGCCCGAGAGCGCGGGCAGCCTCACTCACACCAGGTGATGGTCTGACTGAACAGAACCCTGCTGATCTTTGACCAACCCCAATTATTCTGTGCCTGCCAGCAAGTACAAAAATGCTAACTGCATCCCATCTGCCACAGTGGCAGGTAACACAGAAATAGGTGGATAATGGACAGGAGATGAGCCGAGACAACGGTCTGCTGAAGGTTTTCACAGAACCTCAGAAACAGAAAACATGACGTCACCGGTGAATCGATGCAGCCTCGTCTCATAGTGGCTGCAGCTGAAGTTCATTTCCACTTTCCCAAACTGCCTGTCTCCGGCAGCAGGAACCATTAGTATCAGTTTTCCATAAACCCGGACGCTCTGCGTCTCTATCTCAGATTTGGTTAATATGATTTCTCCTGTCCACCGCCCCTTAACCACGCAACGTGCACAACACGCACTTCTCTGACTAAGCCCACAGCCCCTCTCTGTATGGTCTGCCTTCCGATGAGTCACAGCAAGTTTCCTGTTTGGTTTCCTGTATAGATGCATGGTTCCTGACGATTTTACCCATCTTCTCAGGGTGCCCAAGAACACTTGCCACACTCAACGCACCCTGGGCAGGAGAAGAGAGTTTCACATTTTACAAATGTTTTATTTCTTCTTCCTTCTACTTTCCTCCTTTTCTTCTTGTTCCAATGACAGTGGACTTTTATAACCCCAGGGCCTTGGATACATCATCTGCAATAGCATATCTGACAAGCAAGCAGCACTAAGAGGCCCGTCACCAAGGCCTCTCCTTGGCAGGACAATGAGGCCAAGGAGACCCGTGGCAGGAAAGGTGGCCCCCAAGGCCCTACTGGCCATTTGGAGGGAGAAACCAGAGCTTTTGGGTTTGCGCAACCTAACAAGATGATTAGCAACATACGCAGAAGGCAGCTGTGGTATAAATCGGTGGTTTTCAAACTGTTCTTTACAGAGGTGCAGAGGGGGAGAAGGAGAGGGAGAGAGGAAGAGAGAAGGAGGCGGGGAGAGAGAGAGAGAGGAAATGTGGAAAATGAAGGAGAAGCAGGCTCCAGGCCTCCTCCCTTGATTCAAGCACAGCAGCTCTGAGTTTATATTTAGATTTTATAAAAGCTTTTCTTTGGGAGAAGGGTTTCTGTGGCCCCAAACATGAAAATCAACTAGTGCACTTGAAAGGTCACTGTCCTGGGAGATGGGCCCTGGGTCCCAATTTACCGCCATGGCTTTTGGCAAGACACCGAGATTCTCGAGTTCTCCCTGCCACATCTAAACGTGAAAGACTCGGACTAGGGGATGGCCAAGGTCTTTCCAGTTTGACGATCTCCTCCTAAAGGTGATTTGTAACCTTTAGGTGCCTGTGTCAGTTCCAAGTCAGAAAGACTTGGGACTGAATTCCAGCTCTGGAACTCGAGCTCTGTCACTTACGTGCCTCTGTTACCAAGAGCCTCCTCCCGCCTGACTTTCAGTTCAGCCTTCCCCATATTTCACTGATAATGTTAATGACCTTGCAAGGTTGTTGTGAGAATTAAAATTAATACGTAAAACTTTTCTCAGCCCAAAGGAGTTGTTCAATAAGGGTAGCTATGACCCACCATGATTTTTACGCATGTGTGTTTAACTCGGCCACGCGGGTGGTAGGAATTGAACCCACAGGTATCTGAGTGAATGTTCACCAAGATGGTCATACAAGGATATTTATAGCTGCAAAAATTTTAATACCAAAAAAAGAGGTGGGGCAGGGAATAGACAGTCTTCATCAATCAGAAACTAAATAAATAAATCATGGATTATGCCTCTCTATTTGCATTTCGTGACCACGGGTAGGTTCATTGATCTATTTTATCAAAAGTAAGATTATAGCCTATCCTATTGTTCATTTACCTCTTCACACTTCTCTATATCAAAGCTAAGTTCAATAAATGTTTTTTAAATTGTCACCTGAGGATATGTTTATTGCTTTTAGAGAGGGAGGAAGGGAACCATTGATGTGAGAGAGAAACACTGATCAGTTGCCTCCAGTACACACCCCAACTGGGGATCAAACTCGCAACCTTGGTATGTGCCCGGACCAGGAATCATACCTGCAGTCTTCTGGCATATGGGATGATGCTCCAACCAACTGAGCCACCTGGCCAGGGCATATAAATGTTATTTTAATGCAAACATTCTATATTCTGTATCTATTTATTAAACACATAAATATTTACTATGATGAGGCTGATGATGCAGGTGATGATTGGTCACTTTCAGAGAGTGTAGGAATCCCAGGATGTCGCTCAGGCCCACCGTCAACAAGGATCAGCCTCTTCAGATGGGTTTCCTCCAGCCAGTCTTTTCTTCTGACCACATCTGCTCCACTTGACGAATTACTTGGTCCTCCTGGGATCTTCTCCAAGTGAAATAACTCTTTGGCCCTTGTTCTTATTTTTCTCTGTTTTACAGCAGAGAAACTAGGAGAAAGAAGAGTTTACAATTCTCACCAGGTCTCAAAACGTTTAACCAAATGTTCGGCTAAACATGACCAGGGTTCTCTAAGGACATAAGCCCAACTTCCCAGTTTCAATGTAGGCTTCTTAACAGTTGGGTTTGAGAGTGAAGAGGCTCTACTCCCCAGATAATCCATTCCACTCACAGAAAAAGCAGTTGCCATCCTTATGCACAAAGCTCGGAACTTGGAGGTTTCTCTGTTTTATTTTTAATGTTTTTTTCCTAACTACCTTTAAAATAAAATACCCATTTTCAGGCAAGCAAGTCAGTACTTATAAATATTTCCATCACACAGATTAAGCCCTCTAACCAATGCTAGCCCAAAGATGCAGGATTTCTGGTCTAGGAAATAAATTTATAAGTAAAATTGTTTGGTTCCCTTCTCACCTGTGAACATCCCACACATACCCTTGTTGAATGTCATACTACTTCCTCTGGCTTCAGGCCCATTTACGACATCCTTCCAGATCTGATTTCTTCTGAAGCATGCCAAGCTCTACACCACTTTTTCCTCTCCTTCCACCAATACCCCTTTATCCCTCACCCACCCCTAACCTCATACGAACTCAAATTTTCTTCCTTTCCACATAAATAACAGGAGGAAAGTAAGTTGATTCACTAATTTAGTTTATAGTGTGAATGGCTGATGGCCCTGATAATTTTCTCAAGGAATGTAAAGGTTTTATCAGAAGCATTTAATACAATTCTTTACCCTGCTGAGGTTCTAAGTCCTCCAAATTGTCTTTTCTCCATTCCTAACCCAGCCTAGAATTAGATGTTGGTCCACGATCCTACTGTAGGAAAGATCCTCAGGGCTGGTAAGATCTCAGTTCATCAAGGAGAAGGAGGCTTTTTTGGTAGACGCTTCTCCCTTAATCTCAACTCCTACTTTGGATACCACATATTCTTCACTTGACTCCTTTCTTTTCTTCCTCTATAGCCCATAGGCCTTTATTCTTTCTCTCTCTGCTCTTTTTCAGGACCACTCACAAGCATTCTGCTCAGTGTTACTCACTTTCCATATTTTCTCTCACTAGTGGCTACTCAGGTATCTGCGGACAGATTACAGAGGACCCCTTCTCTTATGACCACCGTCTCCCAGAGGCCAATCTTCCCTGCATAATCATGCATCCCCAGACTCAAGGAGCACAGTGTGGAGAAAGGTCATTGGGATGTGGGCTAAGGCCGCATCCCCTATCCATGAAAACCATGATTCTGCCAGTCAAGGGCCCTCAAAGGGTCTTGAGTGTGTTTGTAAGCAGTATTGACTTTTTCCCCACCTTCTGCCACTCCCCACCCTCAAGATTCCCTCTGCAGAGTTGTCTGCCTCCCTGCTATCCTGCAACAACTCTAGTTATTTTGTTGTGTTTCTTTGAATCACTCTGTATAGGTGGGAACTTTCTCTCACCATTGTTAACAAGACCTTCAGTCCCAAAGTATGAGATGGGCCTAGCAAATGGCTTGGAGCTGCCAATGGGACTACTTTTTCATTGACTATAACCTTTATTACAGCTCCCTCCCTTCAAAAGTTGGCACAGATCCTCTGGACCAGGAGATGCCATGGAACGGTGGCTGTGCAAACATCACCTAGACAACTTCTTGATAAGTGAAAGCTGAGTTATTTGCTTACAGCAGTAAAGGAGAACACCTCTTCAGAGTCTTAGAAGCATCTCAAAGAGGGAAAGGCTAAGGAGGTATATTTAGTGAGATTTTTGAAGTCTGGCTCAAGGCATGCGTTTCAATGTGGGGTGAACTAAGAAAAGATCCTGATATTAGAATTTAGGATTGGTGGATAAAACAAGGCAAGGATTGTGAGACAAGAGATTCAGTGAGCTCTGGTCAGTGTGCCTCAGTTGGTTGGGTATCATCCCACAAAGCGAAAGGTCGCTGGTTCTACTCCCAGTCAGGGTACGTACCTGGGTTGCAGGCCCAGTCCCCATCTGGGGCATGTGAGGACAATAGATTGATGTTTCTCTCACACATCGATGTTTCTCTCCCTCTCTTTCTCTTTCCCTTCCCCTCTCTCTAAAAACTAAATGAATAAAATTGTTTTTCAAAAAACAGATTCAAAGAGCCTTAGGGTAAAAATGTTATTTAATGCTTTTTTAATTAAAAAATTGATAGGTCTTTCAGGAAGTTCCTACAATGATCAATAAAGTTATCTGCAAGTTTATCAACCCAAGCAAATGTTTCCTAGAATAACAATGTTATGTGATAAAGACAGAATAATGTAGTCCCATGAAACCAATAAGCTGTGTGAGGAGGCTTGAGTCTCAATAGTCATAAGACCCTGTAGTGCCAGTGCTGCCACTGTTAATCATCTCCTGCTACTCTAGTCTCTGCAGCATCTACAGACCTAGAAGGTTCAGCGCATCATCTCTGTAGCACTGCCTTCCTCGTCCAGTTCACTCTCGCATGGTAAAGGATTCCTACGTTCATGCCTAACTCGGCCACACACGCACAGCTGGTGTGCGGCATCAGCCCTGCTCCACCATTTTCACAGACATTGATGATTTTGTACAAGAGGAAACTGAAGCATGTTCTAAAATGGCACCCAGTTTACAACAGAAAATAATCCGCATTAATTTCATTACTGAAGAAAGTGGGGCAGAGACGGCTAGATGTTCACCGACACTTTTACTCGCCCTAGTAGAGTGCCAAGCTACCACTGAAAATTGGCTGCCCAGCCGGGGACCACATTTCCCAGCTTTGTTTGCCTGTCAGTGTGGCCATGTGGCTTGTTCTCACTAGGGGGATGTAGGCAGAAATGACATCTGTCCTCCTAAAGAGGGGCTTTTAAGAAGTGGTTGTACCTTCTTCATGTTCTCTTTACCCTTCTGCCAGCTTGATGCAGATAATGGCAAAGCCCAGAGGATGACAGGCGGGAGCCTGGGTCTCAGGATCATCAGATGGCGGAAAGCCGGCTGCCACACAGGAACTGGGGGAGACAAAAAATCCTACTATGTTAACCGTGAAAAAACGTTTGGTCTACTTGTCGCAGCAGCTAATACAGGAAGTTAACTGATAATAATACTCCCATAGGGAGTCAGACGAAAATGATACCTCTCATTGTTCTGAAGTGAAAACCACACCCAAGTAAAGAACACCAGGTGCAGCTTGAGGTGCCCTTGTTGAAAAACCAGGACAAATTAATTTGGCTTTTGACATATTAATAAAAGAGCAGATATTTATAGAAGGCGTCATTAACCGATCATCCTCGGAAAACGAGTTTGCCTCTTGGGAAAAGTTTTGGCACCTGTGAACAGGTTCATAGTTCTCAGTGTTTCTCTGCTCATAGTAACGTACTGAGATGATTCTGATTTATGTTCTTCAGATGGAAAGAAAGATAAGGGTAAAGTCATCGTTGAACCACAATCTCAAGATCATTGTTCACGGAGCTGAGGTTGCTGCAGAATCGGGAGAATAACCTTTTCCAGTGCTCTCCTCAATACCCTCGTGGCCTAGAACTAATGCTGTGTGAAAAAGGAGACTTTACTTTCAGGGGCTGTCTTGTGATTTTGTCTTCCTAAGGGTAAGTGTTCGGGCTGAGTCAAAGAAAAAAAAAATAGAACCTGTTAACGAGGATCAGCAAGAGTCCTCTTTTCCCCATTTTCCTATCATGTTATAGAGAAGGATTTAATGTGGATCAAGGCACACAATCCACACTAGATTGCCTGGGACAGCACTCCAACAGGGCTTAGTCAGGCTGTTCTGGGGTGGGCTCCAGCCCAAGAACCCTGCTCTGTGCGCCAAATCTGAGCACCGTGCGTTCTGATCGTGACTCCATCCCTGCAACCATGTGGCCGGCGGCAAGGCATTTGACCACCTCCTCCGCCTGCCCACCATTTTCTGTAAAATAAGGTTGATAGAATTGGCCAACTTCACGGGGAGGGGCAGTTTATAGATATGAAATGATTACAGGCTATAAATATGAGAGAAATACAGAGTACTTTATATAAACACTACATACCTGCTAGTTAGCCTCGATTGCTGGAACACTGCTTTACATTGCAAGGTAAAAATAGTTCAGTGGATTTATAAAAAATCTTTCTTCTATTTTCCTGTCTTAGTAAAACTTTTACAATGGAAAAAGAATGTAGCATTTAGATCATCCACCCTGAGTACAAAAGGATTCCACAGGCAAATAATGTTATTAGAGGAAGCTGTCCAGCTCATACTTATTCATTCACAGTAAGAGAGTGAGAGCTCTGTAGCAAACTGGTTGGGTGACATTCTCCTTTGAGGAAGTCACACACGGGCACCTTCAGCACATTTACATGTGTGAGTCCTGACTTTGGTGGAGGTATTTGTGGGCTAGAGCCACATGAAAGCAATGGAGGGGTCAGCTTTTTGAGATTTGGATGGGAGTGAGGAGGTACTTGGCTTTAGGGGTTGGAGAGCTTGGAGATCTGATAGGCTCAGCATGGGGTGCTATTTTTAGATAGTAGTGCTTCAACCTTATTGAGATGATAAATGCCAACTAAGTACAATCCTAAAAGAAGGCACCCGATTTAACTATCAAATGCAGTAAAGAATAATAATTAAAAGCTCTTCTTTAATGGGCACCTTTACTCAGTTAGTTACACCTCTTTACTTCCCGGTAGTAGTTCATATTTCAGTACTTGAGGAACATAAATAAATAGATATATCTAAATTTGTTTTTGGTTCAACTGTACTTTTTGTTTTAAGGTTTCTAGATAAAAATACCATCCTAAAACCAATACAAAATAATATTAAAAGTAATTGGAGGAAGAAAAAGATGTCATATGAGCCCAACAAATCTCCCTAATAAAGTGGACAATGAAACAAAAATGAAAAAAATAGTACCATAGAAATTTAGACCACCTGAAACATGAAATCAGAGGGGAGCGTCACCTTGAGTAGACTTCTCACCTGAGCCGTGGTATTGCCCCCTCACCTCCTGAGCTGTGGCATTCTCTTCTTACCTCCAGAGCTAGGGCACTCTCTCCTCACTTCCTCAGCTGCGGCACTGTCCCCTCATCTCCTGAGCTGAGGTTAAAGGTAGCCCGGGTTCCCCTGCTGCGCACCTCGCCTGCTCTCCAAGAGCAGCAGCCACATAGCAAGAGAAAATGACCATCCCTGTGGCTTGTTCCAATTTGGAAATAGGACCCCACTGAAGGCAGGTCAAACAAAGGGGATTCATCGTGGGGAATAAAAAAGAAATAACAGCCCAAGAACACCCAGCAACAGGAGCTGCATTATACAGCTTGGCCTTGAAAGCCCTGAGGGGTGGTCCTGGCTTCAAGGCCCTCAGTGGACTTCAGGGGTAGAAATTAATGGATATTTTCTTCGAAAGCTCCAAGAGCTGCTGAAACTCAGGGCAGATCATGTCACTCCTCTGCTCAGAATGCTCCAGTGCCTTCCCATTTCAGTCAGAATAAAAGACAAAACCTTTACCATGCCCCATAGATCCTATGTGATTCCTAACCGCCCCCCCACACACACAATACCACCCCTCTGTCACTCTGCCTGGCCACACTGCCCGCCTTGTTGTCCTTTTCACTCTGGGGATGCTCCTGCCTCAGGGATTTTGCGCTTGCTGTTCCCTCTGCCTGGACCACGCATCTCCAGATAAGCTCATCTGCTTATCCCCCCGTTAGGTTTTTGCACAAATGTCATCCTCTCAGGGAGGCCCACTCCTGTCTAAACTTGTAAGCCCCATCCCAACACTTCCTATCCAACTTACCTGCATTACGTTAACATTTTTTTGTCATGAAAAATGTTAAACATACTAAAAAATAGTGTACCAAACTCCCTTTGATCCATCGCTGATCATATATCCAAATTTTACCGATCTGTTTCAACTGTTCCCCCTCCATTTTTTTCCCTGCATTGTTTCTAAACTTTCCCAATACTTATCACTATCTAACATATATTTCTTCTTCTTCTTGGTTATTTTATGTCTCCCCCAAGATCATACCAACTCCATGAGGGCTGAGATTTGTGTCTGCTTTGTTCATTGCTATCTCCTCAATACCATGCCTGATGCATGGTAGATGTTCATTAAGAATGGCTGAATGAAGCAATGAAGTAGTTACACCACAATGTTACCTGTTTTCTTCCCTGCAACCTCCCCTGTGAACTGACCTGCATAGCCGTGAATGCCCCAAGCACCCCTTCTCTTACTCCACCCAATGATTGTCAGCCACAGCACCCACTTGTCCCCTTCCCAGACTCTCAGTCATTCCTGGTCACACTCCCAAGAAGTAAAACCAGATTGGCCCAGCTCTCTGTCTGTGTGCCATGTTACAGTATTCTGATGAGTCTGTGTCCCAGTGGTACTCTGGTCACCATGGGTCGTGTGGAACAAAAGTGTTCATCTAACGAGGGTATTTCCCTTAGAAAGGGTTATGAGTGATTGACATCCCTCTTTTACCATGCAGACAGTTTGTTGGCAAATTTGATGAGATTAGGCCATGTCTCCTTTTAGGTAGGTGGGTAACTCTCCAATCTAGCCATACTTGGAGTTATTGTGCAGTCCACAGAGAGAAGATATATATAGATAGTGCCATATATATAATGCCGGTTTCCACCTGTGAGGGAGGAAAGAATGCACAGAGAACACAGCTTACCTTGGTTCAGTTTCTTTCTTCCACCACTTTCAAGGTTGTCAACTGGCAAAGCCCTTCGGGCATCACACGCTCTCCAATTAGGCCTTCAATAAAAGCCAGGGGATGCTGCCAACCGTGATGACAAGTTAGGAACCTGAAGGACCAGTAATATGCGAGGACCCTGGCAACCACAACTCAGATTGCTTGCCAGATGCTCTTTGCCAACAGTATTTCTAGTCTACCT
Source organism: Mormoops blainvillei (assembly GCA_004026545.1). NCBI lineage: Eukaryota > Metazoa > Chordata > Mammalia > Chiroptera > Mormoopidae > Mormoops > Mormoops blainvillei. The sequence goes on along the minus strand of PVJD01004290.1, from coordinate 89,682 downwards.
GCCAAAGAGGTGTGACTTCCTCCTTGGCCAACTCCTGTGTAAACCAAGTACTGACCAGGCAAGGGCAGATCCAGAGGACAACATCACCACATCAAAGCATACCTGGGGGTTGTTGCATTCTTTTCAGTAAAGACTTTATTGTCACAGGGGCTGGGTGCCCCTGACCACTCTGCTCTGCCTGGCGCTCTCGCTTAAGAGAAGTCCACCTTGCTTTCAAAATCATCTTATAAGGTTGTGGAGACTTGGTAGCTGTGGGTCCTAATTCAGATGTAAACTTTTAAATTAACAATAGGTCCGCTGTTGGCTCTATTGAATATTTTAGCAACGAGTATTGATCAAGATCTTAGATGAGCAGGCCCTTTTTCTAGATTCTTTCTAGAGAAAAATCAGTATTCAGCTGGTGCTGTCTGGTATAGCTCTCCTGCAATTAAAGTATTGAAATACTTTCATACCACTTGATAAACAGCCAATGCCTCAAGTAACCCCACTCTGAAGTCCCCCACCATCTCAGCTACCTCAGCCCCACCACTGAGACCTCTGGGCCTTGACATGACCTGGAAACTAAAGGGTCAGTGCTGGCCCAGCAGGGACCATTGGTATCTATCGCAATAGGTCAACACCTGTGCTATACCAGTTGTTAAGTATTTTGAATGTCCTCCACCCCTGCTTCTAAATTTTAAAAAACAGCTCCCATCCCCCTCATTTTAGATGTTTCATCCTTGCTAATTCATACAGAAGGATGCAATGGCATTGGGGTTGGACCAAGGTCTCAATCCCATTTGGAGTCAGGGCAGCCAAAATCAGAATTAACCATTCAGGCAGTACACTATAAGCATTTTCCTCCTCTTCGGATATCTCTCCACCAGAATAACATCCAACGACACCCACGAGGATAGATTTTTGTCTGGTTTGTACACTGCTGGATTCCAGCGCCCAGAACGGTGCTTGGCACACAGAAAGGGCCCAGTAAATCAATACAACTCTTGAATAAAGACACGAATTCCCTGATCTAATGGCCCAGGTGTTGCCTACTTTGACAAACCTGGGAGAAGCTAATGCTTTTCAGGACTTCATGGTTTTGACATTTTTTCTTAATTATTCATTCTCCTTAGACACAAAAGCACAGACGCCAGGATATCCATTATACACGCCACAACTGAATTCCCCACGTGCAGTGGTGTGATGTTTGCGGCATTCCTCTGTGGTCTGTAAGCCAGTCCGGTTTCTCCAGGAGACTGTGCTTTTCATTTCCAGAATATTAGGCTTACTTATGACATCATTTTGACCAATTCAGCAGAAGCTTTTCCAGGATCTCAGCCAGCACAGGTGAGACAAGGGGAGGAGTAAGCACCATGCAATCATGGCGTTGTCACAACACGGCGCTGTGGCCTCTGGTCCCAAGGTGCTCCGGAGCAGTGGAATGGGGTCAGCAACGGAGGAGGTGGCGCTGGCGGCAAACCTCTGAGAACTGGAGGAAGCGAGCTCCCATTCTCCAGCCTCTGAAGAAAGGCTGCATGGAGAACGGAAAAGTGCTGGGTTTCCTTCCCCGGGCATGCCTTATCCCCTGCCCGTCGCCCCGCTGCACTCACCTAGGTTCTGTTTTCTGCCAGCAAGATCTCTGCGGGATTTGAATGGCAAAGGAGCAAAGTCTCTGAAGGAAAACTTCAAATATGTGACATTAGAGAACCAACTCTTTTCACTGTTTACAAAACTACGCACTCCCCATGCAAATCCATATTTTCTTCTTGACTTCAGTGATACACATTTTAAAAGGAGACCCATTCTCCACAGAGCCTGTCTCCCAAGGAAAGTTCTATCTGTCTGCTTCAGTTCTGATCACAACACAGATGACACGTCTCTCTGCACGTGACATCACCTGCCATGCATCACGGTCACACTTTGTTTTTAACCCCTTTCATCCCTGCTTTGCCACGCTGTTTGCAAACTTTAATTAATACCCCCTTACCCAGTGGTGAGTATCATTATCCCTGTGTCAGGGTTTGAGAAACTGAGTCACCCACACGTTGTGAGCCACAGGCCACAGGCTGAGTCAGTGTGAGATGGACAGTTCAAATTCCTGACTACCAGCTGCCCGCACCACAGGCCTGGCCTCACACCCACTGCCAGGCATTTCTTATTTGAGCTGCCCACTTCCACCCAGAGTTAGCCAGACGCCTCCTCTGAGGCCTCATTTTCATTCCTCAGCTAACAAGGATGCTTCTGCTCAGGAGAGGCAGAGAACAGCAGAGAAGAATGGCTGAGCCACACATCAGAGAGCATCTGAGGACCTCAGACATGGTCAAGAAACTGGTCCTGCTCTAGCAGTTTTCTCTCGTGAACGTTTGACCACAAAACCCCATCTCATTCCCGGAACCTTCCAGGTGCCCCTTGCCGTTCTCGGAGCTCACTTAGTCCATGCCTCCCTAGAGCCCCAATTTGTACATCATTACCTCACTTATGTATCATCCTCTGGAAACTCCACCCCAGTGCACCCCATGCTGCTGGCAGTCCTTGCTCTGAGAAGAACTTGGAGCCGTGTCCTTCCCTGACTCTAGAAAAAATTCTCACACTCTATCTTCATTCTTAGCAACAGAGACGGTGGAGAAAGGTACCCCACCAATGTGGCGAGGCTGTTGACATCCTCAACCCCCACAGACACCCGCAGTGCTAATCCCCTCTGACCTCATCCAGCCAGCCCTCTTCACCCCTCTCCAAGATGACTCTTTTATAGTTAATTGTTCTAAGTGACTAAATGAATGTTTTGACCTTCATCTTTTTCCTTCTATCACCTGCTTACCATCAGTCCCCTCCCTTTTCTTTCTTCTTTACACAATACATGCCTTGCCTCCTCCTGCAAACCCTCAGTCTCACACGTTTTTGTTTGGAACACCTAGCCCCCCAGGTCATCTTCTATGTATAGAATCACTCTAGCACTCTCTAGAAAAGAAAACAAGAAACCAACTCCACAGAAACCAGCTCTCAGGCTCTGGGTGATTACATAATACCTGGGAAAGTGTCTTGATTGGAAGTGGGATTCCCAGATGTTGCACATAAGCACGTATTTTTTTTTCCCCCTGAAGGAAGAGAAACATAAGGAAGTAGAGTCCTGACAAGTTCAGTCATCGAGAGACAGTGTGGTGTAGTGGCTAAAGAATAGACTATGAAGCCCAACTGCCCAAGAGCAAATCCTGGCTCCTGACATGCCAGCTATGTGACTTACACAGCTTTCTTTATCACTTGGTGCTTCAGTTCAATCTTCTGTAAATTGGCTAAAAGCGTACTTTCTCATCAAGATTGTTGTAATAAACAAATGACTTAAGCATCTAAAATTCCTAGGACAGTGTCCACTTCTCAGTAATTGTTAGAATCCAACTTTTTTCCAACAACAATGTACTCAGTGCCAAACACTGTACTAGGTACAAGGAGCTGCCCCCGCCGCAGGGCCCTAGTACAGGAAATAGATAAACAGCTATTCATAGTACACTGTGGTCATGACAGTGAGGGGAATACACACGGGCATTATGAGTCTGCCTTTACACGAATTAGGAAATAATTCTTGGCAGTGGAACTTGGGCTGGAATTCAGGACTTTATTCAGCTGGGTGACATTGTGCAGTGAAACACCTGCACGGTCGTGCATGGTGGCGCCACTGAACAGCATCTAACCCACCCTGGAAGGAAAAAGGAAGGGACAGAGGTAGGTTTGGAGAAGTGACAGCTGAATTTCTCCTGATTAGGGATTTATTCATTAAAATGGGTAGGGGAATCCGAAGTGACATTCTAGGCAGAGAGAACAGAATTAACACAAGGAAAGAGGTAGAAAAGAGCGCATTGTATTCAGGGAAACATAAATAATTTGGTTCTGCCTCAAGGCAAGGAAAGGCAGTCAGTGTGTTAGTCAGTGGCTAAGCAACATAGGGGCATGTCCGCTATGCTAACAGCAGCCCACCATGTCTAAAAGAAGACAACTCTTTATACTATATTGACTCTGAGCTATTGACTTGTAAATGATCTTTCTTCCTTCAGTGTTCTACACTGAGGTCTCGGTGAGGGCTGTTAACAGCTGGCATCCTGAAGACCAGTGATCTAACAACTTTGGGCTCCCTTTCTTTTTGGTCATTAGGTATAGACTGGGACACCGTGTCAAGAGGGAGTCTCTCAAATTTGTCAAGGGACACTAAATGAAAGCTTGAATTATTTGTATCTTCTCTCATCTATAATTTCCTCTGAAATCCCAGGAGGGAGCTCACTAAAATCACTCCAACAAAAGAAGAAATGGATACCTCTGAGTATAGAAATAATATTACGATAACATTGCACATTTCTCATATGGTGCAATTCCACTGGAAATGAAACATATCATCTCATGGTAATGTGGACATTCTCATTATAACTTTGCCTTAGAGATCCAATTCATATTTAGTATTTTATTAATCAAATGCTATAGACTTAGTGAATATTTATTTTCACATTTTGCAGTGAGGAAAAGCAGAGTGGATAAATTTCCAGGGCAGCGATATACAGTTTATGTACAGTACACAAGCCTAGACCAAAGAACTCCTTAATCCATCTCAGCCGAGAATTTGGGTCTTGGCCCACGTCTCTTTCAATCATCTTATTCAATTACTCAGTAATAATTTATTAAGTAGCTCATGTGGGTCATAAGAGAGGCACGAACTGAATTTCTAATCTATTAGAAAAGGTCAATATGTAAATGAATAAGTTAAACCTCCAGATGACCCATAAAATGCTAGAACAGAAATATAGGCAAAGCCAATGGAAATCAGAGAAGGAGAGTTTGGCTGAGAGAGTTGGGGAAGGCTTAACATAAGAGGAAGCTTTTGAGCTGACTTTCAGAGGTTGAGGAGTTTCTTAGAGAATGGGGAAAACATTTCAGACAGAAGAAAGCACAAGATTGTGAAAGAGTCTGGTATTTCAGATACCAGCAATCCATTCCACCAGAATGACTTGTGAAGGGTTCAAGGTCAGCGTGACAGGAACTGAGCAATAGCTCGGTTGCAACTGGACTGTGATGAGTCTTGGAGTCACCAGGTCAGGTTTGCTTTTTAGGAAGACATTTCTGGTGGCATTCCAAAGGGTGAGCTGGAATGCAGCGCAAGCAGAAGCAGAGATTCCATATGGGGCCATTGTAATCCCCCAGGTCAACAAGGGTGACGACCTGATGTAAGGTGGTACAGTGGGGATATTTATGAGGTGGAGTTCTATGGCTTTGTGACTGATTAGCTATGGTCATAAAAGAGAGGAAGAGTTCAAGAGTGGCTCCAAATTTTCCTACCTGGGGAACTGAGCAGGTGATGACACCATGAACCGAGATTAAGGATAGTTCAGGTACAGAGGTTAGGGATAAAAGGGACCCACTGAGATGCATTTTGAGGCAACTGCACTCCAGTTGGAAATATCTGGTTGGTCTTTGGAAATATTTGTCTAAGTTTAAGAGGAAGACCAGGACTGGAAATAGAGATATGGGAATTGTTATGGATTGAGCCATATAAAGTTGCCAACATTTTATCACATTTTACCTACAAAAATGGCAATCTCATTGGGAGAATCTTTCATATGGGAAAATATGCAGAGTGAGAAAGGGATGAGTCCTGAGGACAGGATATTATCTGAAAAATATTGATTTCTAAGGGTGGGCAGAAAAGGAGAAATCTGAAGAAAATGGGAAAGAGTTGGTAGAAGATAAGAGATATAGGGGAAATTCAAGAGGGAGTAATGGTGTAGAAACCACTGTAGGCGCACTTATCAAAAAGGAGTGGGTGTTCAAGAGCCTCAGATGCTGCAGAGGGCACAAGTAGGAGGACAAAAGACAGGAGTCTGGCAGTTGGGAGGTGACTACAACCCAGCAGGAACTTCAGCTGAATGATGAGGCAAGAGCTCAACCACAAGAGGTCGAAAAGAAAGAGCTGACGACAAGGTTTTACTCGCTTGTATATTTTGTTTCTTAAGGTTTGGGGTGATTTTTTACACGTTTGGGATAAAAAGGAAAAAGCCAGAGGAAAAAAACTGAAGATACAGACAGAAGGAATTATTGAGAGAGCTGGGTTCTGGAGGGGGTAGGGGGGAGACTTAAGTGCATAGGAGAGGACTGCTCCAGACAGAGGAATAGAGGTGACTCACTGAAGGCAGTTTCATGTCCCTAACCACTATGTACATTTCCACCCATGCACTCATACAGAGCACATTTGTTAGGGCTATTATATTGTCATGGAACAAAAATCCTCCTCAAAGAAAGAGATGACAGATTTTAATTACCAAAACTGCTTTCCAGAGATGGATTCTAACGCCTTTGATGTACTGTTGGGCACACCCACCTCACAGGCTGGAGCCTCGCAACGGAGGCTTCTCCACGGCCATCGCAGGCCCGCCCTCACAGGGAGAGCCACCTCTGCGGAAAGACCTCAACAACAGTCAGGTCGTTAGGTGAGAACTTAAGGAAGGGGACAGGGTTCACTCTGCTTGTCAGTGTCTGGGGAGACGTTTGGACATTTCTTCTGGCCCTGGAACTGATGGTCCCAACTCCTATCTCTGAGGAGAGTTGGGGAAAGCACTTCCCTTTGGTTCCAGTTTCTAATACAACCAAAAGGAGAAATTAATCACCCAGGAGAGCTACTAGCTTAACGATGCATCACAAACGTAAATGCTGTCTTAAAATTTCCAGCTAATCCTGCCTTCCTCCTCATCACTTTGAAGCCAAAATGCTAGGATTATGTTGTATTCAATTAATCAGAATAGTAGGCTAAACAGGCTGAAGAACACAAGTTTCCCCAATTATGAAGTGAAGTGAAAGACACAACAGCCCAACCCTCTAACAAAAGAGCCTGCCACCAAGGAGGCAAGGGACCCAAACTGACAGCTGAGCTGCCCATCAGCCTGGGAGCTTGGGGAACGTGAGCCCTGGTCACAGAGGGATCAAGGTGAGAGACAAGGAAGATGTCCACTAAGCCACTTACATATATGCACATGCCCTTAATGGGGAGTGTAGGCATCTCTGAAACCATAGCTTGGAGAAAGATGTTCTCGGATCTTGATAGGTTATGAGGACATGAACACAATTTACACCTAGAAGCAGCAAGAGGATTTATACTAGTCTTTTGAAATAAATAAAACAGCGAAAAAAATTTTCCAGCATCTCAAAAAATTCTGACTTTAGCTCCTGCCTTTTGTTCCATTCGGATTTCCTTTTTTCCCCTATGATCTTCCACATGTTTCTTACACTGTGAACTGATTTTGTTACTATGGAAACCACAGGGTCTACATAAAGCTCAAATATAATGTCAACTTATAAAGTGATTTGGAATTTGTCCCACGGCTTGATAAAAAAACATTTGGAGGAATTATCACCCCCCAATATACTGATGTATCTGTATAAAACACATAACTGGGAATATACCTTTTTTTTTTTTTTAATATGGGCAGACATTTGGGTGGGCAAACATGATTAATGAAGAAATATCTCACAGATGCTGCTCTGAATGAAAATAAAGCCTGGCTAGGAAATTCCAGGTTTATAAAATCACAGTAATTCTGAGTTATAGCATGTGGAGTTTCTCCCTCACACGCAAAGCTTTGCCTTGTTTGTGAAGCACTTAAATCCTAACCTTCTAAAAGAACTTTCCTAAAAATATTTGAGAACAGCACACCAAACATGTGAGGAGGATTTTTAAGTGACTTTCTGCCTGGAGGCGAAAGATAAGGAGGCTCACTTCTTAGGGTCCTTTCCAGGTCAGTGAAAGCCTCACCCCACCCCCACCCCCCTGGAGATCTGCTCTCAGTTTCGTAGGCCAAGTTCTGCCTTCAGACTCACACATATGTTTCTGATGTCATCATCTGGCCTTGAGTTTGTATATGATTCAGTGGTAGTGGAATCTGCTCTAATGCTCTGAAATCAAATCACTTATTACACTGATAACCGGAGGGAGTCTGGGAACACACAGGCAAAAATCCACCTAGTTTATTTGTGGAAAAGCCACAGATTTGTGAGAGCTGCGAAACCACAAAGACGGAGCAAGTACATTAGAAAGCGAGAAAGCAAGCGGCTCTGCTCCCAGCCTCTCCCTCTTCCCCTCCGCAAGCCCCCTCGGCCAAGGCACTCGCAAGTGTATCATCACGACTCTCTGGAGAACATTCCTGTTGGTAATAAGAAAGCATAATTATATGCTTCAGAGCTGTTGAGGTTTTCTCCTATTTTCGAAACAGCAAATATCCTGTGGAAAGATAGCGCCACTTGTGAATAAGCTGAGATTCTTTCCCTAGAACACACAGACAGTGGTTTGGAGAGTCTATAGGATGATCCTATTAACGTTATTCCTTGGGTAACGCAACCAGATTGTTTCGTGGTGCTCCCAGGAACAAACCTCTCTGTAAACGTCATTAAAAATGTAACATCTTCAAAACTAAAATCGCATCGCATTCTCTCTCCCCGCCCGCTTCCACTGAACAGGCTGAGAGAAATGAAGTTACATAAATCCACACTTTGCAAAACTCAAGACTGACTTCCACAAAGCATCCTCTTTATGCCTTCAGGGATTCATTAATTCTCATCTCAGATGTGATCGGTAAAGAGGTGGGGACCGTTTTAAATGTCCCCTTGAGTTACATGGTAGTCCTTCTGGATTTGGGATCAGAGCGAAGCCCCACGAATGTGCTCTAACACATGGCTTCCAGAGGCAGAGGTTCTTTCCTACGATTATCATACCAACATTCTTCGAAGTCCAGCAGAAAGTCACTGAGCACAGTTGTTGCTGGGACTAAAGAAAACAGCATGTAGCATTTCAAAAATGCAAACCCTTTTGGCAGTTCAGCTTACCAAGTATCGACATCTGATTTTGCAGGTGAGAAACCGAGACCCAAGCAGAGCCATAGAAACGCATATGTGAGTCTCTGTTCAGACCGGACTTCACAGAGCCCTGGCTACTCTGTGACCACTAACCGAAGCCGCCCTTCGGAGAAGGCTGCCTCACTTCTGAAATATATGTGTGGTTATTTTAACCACAGCCCGCTAAACTCTCAGTTCCACTCAGGCTGTCTCGAATACAACGTGCTTTCAAGTAAAAACATCACACAGTTGCTTTTATAAGACTTAGGTCAAGTTCTTTTGACCATATGGATTCTCTCTGTCATGTGGAAATAAAAATTGTTAGTAAGTGTCAGAAAATGTTGTGCCAGGAGAGGAAGCAAGGCACCTGGGCCTCGCGCAGCCACTAGCCCCTGCCCCTTGGAGACCGCAGCCTCCTGGAGACTCCGACGCACGCGCTGGACTGGGTTCCTTTTAATACTTTAGTGATGGTTTGGGAAATATAATCTTTCTTCCTGAAAAATCTGTTCTTTGGCAATAATACTAAACCTCCGGCGCTGAGTCACTTTTCCTCCTCTGACTTTGTGCTTTTCTTCATAAGGAAGTGAGAAATTTTGGAAAAATCTAATTTTTGTAAGTATGTATGTATGTGTATGTGACTTTGGGAAGGAGTAGGGGAAGAAAATATATATATTTTTATCCTAGAGCCAATGTTTAGCAGATAATTCATATCCGTAGTCTGTGGCCTTGAAAGAAACTATCTTCTACTGGCACAAATGACTTTGCTATGCAGTTTGCTGGGTAAGTGTTTAAAAAAAAAAAAAGAGCAGGAAAAAACAAACCCCACCCAGCCATATGCGGAAAATGCCTTGGCAGATAGAACACATCTCCAGACTCCAGGTCCTTCGCGATCGAGCACTTCTTTCTCTTGGTGTTGGACTCCATCACTGGTGCGGAAACGTGCCAAGACTTTTCCAATAGCGCCACCGAGGATTTCTGAAGTGACGAGGAGCCTGGAAACTGCCTCGATAAGCAGTAGCTGAGTCTGCGCCCTATACGAATGATGCTGTGTCTCCTCTGACCTGTGCTTGCTCTGGGCCTTGGGATGTAGAAATTCAGAGAAGTTGTTTGTAACTGAACTTCTCACTCGATTAACTTCTTTTTTCAAATCTGAAGAGAGACCACAAAAGTAGGACTATGCTTACAGGCAATGAGTATTCTGATTTTGTACCAAGAGCAGAATATGAGTTTATTTGGGAAACTTTTTGATGGCATATATTAATGGCAATGTGTTAAGGAACCTGCCAGTTCTTTTTAGCATCCAAGTCTCAATTTCCACAAGCGCTCAATTAACACACACACACACACGTGTGCAATTTCTATTAAATGTTTTTAATCATGTAGACACTTTGGGGAGTCAAAGAAATACAAGTTTCCTCATGTTGATAAGCAGAGATTAGAGCTGACACACGTGTGAACAGAAAACTGAAAATACAGAGGTAACCAGAGTGAGGTGTCATAACTCAGCAGGGTATAAACATATAATATTTTCACTTTTAATTTATTCACTCGTTCAAAAAAATATTAAATTGGCATCCATTATGTGTCAGACACTATTCAAGGTGCAGAGAAGATAATTAGACAAAAATCTCAGTATTTCATGGTATTACACTCTAGTGGAGCAAGTCAGAGAGCAAAAAGTAAGTATAATAGACACAGATAAATTGTGTCAGAAGCAGAGAAGTGATATAGAACAGAACGAAGTGGAGGAGCAATACAGAGTGCCAGGTATGCGTGCAGTGCGGGGAGGGTCTGAAACTTAACTAGGCTGGTTCGGGAAGCTTCATTGGGGTGACAGTTGAGCAAAAACCTGAAAGCAGGAAAGGAAGGAGCCAGGGCAAAACAGGAGAGGGGTAGCACATCCCTAGCAGAGGGATAGCAAGTACAATGTTCTGTGACAGGAGGGCCCTGACATGCGTGCTTGGGAACAAAGCACACCACAGCGGAAGTCTGCTAGGGACATTGGGAGGTGTGGCCAGGCGGCACACGAGCTAGATTACTAAGGGCGATTTAAAGTCGTGCCAAGGGTTTCTGGCCTTCATTTTGGAAATGGGGAATGAGTGGAGGGCTTGTTTTGTTTTGTTTTGTTGGCTACTCACTAGCTGGGCAACCTTGGGCAAATCAATTAACCACTCAGAGCCTCGAGTTCCTCTCCTCTCAAATGGGAATAGTAGTAAAATAATGGTACCTATTCCAAGCATGGTGGTAAAGATTTTTCTATTGTAAAATATATATCAAATTTATCAGTTTTAATTGTTTGGTTCAGTGTCATGAAGTGCCTTCACGTTGTCATTCCAACATCACCACTGTCCATCTCTGGAACTTTTTTATCATCACAGACTGAAACTCTGTAACCATTAAACAGTAGTTCACCAATCTCCCTTGCGTGCCCCTAGGCCCAGCAACCATTGTTCTACTTTGGGCCTTTATGAGTTTGGTTACTCTAGGTACCCCATATTGGTGGAATAACAGAGTATTTGTCCTTTTGTGACTGGTTCATGTTCCCAGTGTTCACCCATATTGTAGCATGTGTCAAAATTTCCTTCCTTTTTAAGGGTCAATAATATGCCATTGTTTGTATACAGCACATTTTGTCTATCCATTCATCTGTCAGTGGACACTTGTATAGCAGCTGTTGCAAATAATGCTGCTATGACTATGACTGTACAAATATCTCTTTGAGTTTCTGTGTTCAATTCCTCTGGGTAAGTACCCAGAAATGGAATTGCTGGATCATATGGAAATTCTCTGTTAAACTTTTTGAGGAATCACCATACTGTTTTCCACAGCAGCTCCACCATTATATATTCCCATCAGCAATGCACAAGTTTGTGGTCCCCCACATCCTGGTCAACACTTGATATTTTCTGCGGTCTTTGGTGGGGTGATTGAACTATTTATTGAGGGCCTTTAGGGAAGAGTCACGGGGCTGAGAGGTCAATGAGATATGATGTCTTTGACCAAGCAGGGATCTCCGTAGCTTCACAGTCCCCAAAAATGTGTGTGTGTGTGCGTGTGCGCACGTGTGTGTTTTAATAATAGTCATGCTAATGTGTGTGAGGTAGTATCTCAGTGTGGTGTTGATTTCATTCCCCGAATGATTAATGATGTTGAACATCTTTTCCTGTGCTTATTTGTATTTGTCTAACTCCTTTGAAGAGATGTCTACTGAAGTCTTGTTGCCTGTTTTTTAACTGACTTGTCTGGCATTTTGTTATTAAGTTGTAAGAGTTCTTTATGTATTCTGGATATCAATACCCTATGAGATATCTGATTTTCAAATATGTCCTCTCGCTCTTTCAGTTGTTTTTTCACCCTCTCGATAGCGTCTTTTGATGGACGAAAGCTTTAATTTTGACGAAGTCCATTGATCTATTTTTCCATTTGCTCCCTGTGAGTTGGGTATCAAATTCACAATATCATTGCCAAATCCAATGGCAAGAAGCTTTTCCCCAACGTTTTCTTCTAAGTGTTTTGTAATTTTAGCTCTTACATTTAGGTCTTTGATCTATTTTGAGTCAAGTTTTGTATATAGTGTGAGATAAAGTCATTGGAGCATTTTGAATAGAGTAGAAACATGATCTGGCTTCCATTTTTAAAAGATCTCTCCAGCTGCCATGTGGGGACGAAACTGCTACCAGCTGTGCTTCACTCAGTCCTTCCACACACCGAAAGGTGGGTTCCCAAACCACATCTCAGTATGACTTTAAACTTTTTAGTCACTTCTTGGTTCGACCATTGTCTAATCTGATGCTACTTTGGATGACTATTTGCATCTCTCGTCTACACCTCAAACACTGTAGCCTCTTATATGGGAAATAAAAAGATACCTTCCTCTAAATTAATCTTATGTTTTTATTACTGTTCACTTCTTGACTATGCACTCGACAAGTATTTATTGGATGTCTACTATGAACCAGGCACTGTCCCAGGTCAAGGAGATAGAGTGTTGACAAAGACAGATTTTATCCTCATGGAGCACACATTCTGTCATGCATTTAAAAACTGACCTAAAAAATAAATGGCCCTTCAATCCAATAATTACAAGAAATGATTACGATAAACTATTGCAAAATCAGAATTATCACCCTTTCTTTTCTCAGTCATAGCCAAAGAACCCACTGGGACATCAAAGCCAGTCAGTGAGAATACAACTGGTAAATAATTCATAGAAAAATGATGTTGTTTAAACATGGATCTTTATTTTTTCTTTGGCTACAGTCATAAAACCATATCTATGGATTCACTCAGTCCCACTTGGCTTCAAATTCAGAACCTACTATGTACCAGGCGCCGTTCTGGGAGCTGAATGAATAAGACTGTGGAATGAGCTCTTATCGGAGAAGAAAGCAGTGGCCAGGTCGTGGATGACCATACAGGCTGCTGAAAAGAGTAAACCTGCTTGAAATATTGTCCAGTGTTAAATTATCCCAGGTGTGTTCTATGGTGTGGAGTGGTGACTGTCAACCCAGCTGCACATCATAACTACCTAGGAGATTTTAAAAATATCATTGCCTGGGTCCTACCCACAGAGATCCTAATTCAGTTGATCTGGGGTGGGGCCATGGCATCAGTAGCTTTTAAAAGTTCCCTAAGGGATTCTAAAATGCAGCTGGAGCTGAGGACCAGCGCTCTGAAACTTTGTGGCTCCATTTACCTACTCAAGTATTTATCGAAGAAGCTCAGGGTAGCTCTTTTTCACTGAAAAATGACTTTCATTGCTTTATTCTTTTTCTTATAACCAAAGAAACATTTGCTCATTGTAGAATAACTCACAGAAAAGAGGAACATCACCCAAAACCCCACGCCCCAGAGATTTCTTCTATCAACTTTTTGGTGCATTTTCCCATATTCGTGTCCAACTTTTCTTGTCCCTTGATAATGTACCATGAAGATCTATCCAGTGTCAGAACTGAGGACTATTTTGACCCCACCTGTAGATAATCTCTCAGCCTTTCCAGAAATGGGACAGTTCTGGTCAGGCAGGTATGTTTGTTTGGCTCTTGATTTTCATAAAAAAGGGTGTTAGTCTTATTCTCTACTTGAGTGATTATCCAATCACATCTTTCTGTTCTTCATCAGCAACAGAAGCTATCCATATCCAGGCACTTGCCTTGAACTCTACTTTCACTTGCTTTCCAAAAGCCTGGTTGCCAGAAATAATATCTATAGAGGATTTCCTGAAGAACATGAGTCTATTTATTTCTCTATATTCTAAAATTCACCCTTGCAGCATGGCAGGCCTTGAAGGACTGGATACACAGAGCACACTATTTTAGCTCCTTGTAAAACTGCAATTACTGGATGGAACTTCAGCTGTATATCATCAGCCTTTACTGTAGTGCACCACAATAAACAGCTCTCTGAAGTTTATTATCATATCTATTACAAAAGTAGGCATGGTAGAATGATAAACATCATTTACATATAACACTCAGCATTCCTTTTATGGGAATCCACAGAAGTGCTCAGGAAAAGAACCACAATTTTTTACGTTTTTCCTTAATTTCATGGACCTTGCTCCTCTTAATTATTTGTTTCCATCTTTCCTGTGGCTGCTAGGAAGCCCAGTAAAATGCCAGGCCCACTTATGCCTAACCACAGATATAATGTTATTTATGCATCTTCTCTCAACTCTGGTTTTCCTACATCTCTGTCTCCTCATTTTCTTTCACCTTTTTTCCTCTTCAGCTATTAACTGTAACTTTTTATGTTGGCTATATTTTCCATGCTTTTGTAGGAGAGTGAAAGGGGGCAAAAGAAAAAAAGCAAGGTAAGAAAGGAAAGATAAATAAAATATGAAAGGAGGAGGAGAGAAAGAGAGAGAGAGAGAGAGCTACAGAGAACTTGAGGAGGAAGAGGTCAGCATCCATCTCAGTGGGGGTGACTGGCACAGGCCTGCAGAGGTTACTGATAATACTGAGCTCTTACAGAAAGCCTGCCCTCTGCAGGGCCCACCCCCAGGCACTTTATTTTTATTTATTTATTAAATTAATTATATTTTAATTGAGGTAACATTGGTTAATAACATTCTATAAATTTCAGCTATACAACATTATAATTCATTATCTGTATACTCTATTGCATGCTCACTGTCGAAGGTCTAATTTCCATTCATTACCATATAGTTAACTCCCTTTACCCACTTTGCCCTGTTTTCACTCCTCCCCTCTGATAACCACCATTCTGCTTTCTGCATTTGTGAGTTTGTTCTGCCAGGTACCTTAAATATAGTATCTCATTTAATATTTATCAAAACCCTTTGAGGAGGTTACTATCATCACATTCATTTCTCAGATTAAAAAGAAAGAAGAAGAAGGTATCCAGAAAGGTGTAGTAACTTGCCCAGGTTTACACAGTGAGTGATGAGACCGGTTTTTAACCCAGACCTGTTTGCGATATAGAGCTCAGAGCCTGTAGTCTGAGGTTAAGATGATGCTTTTAAAATGGGCCATTAAGATCTTTCAGAGAAATCAAAACTCCAGCAGAGAGATATTTTCTTCTGTTAACAATCCCTTGCTTCACCATCGTCTTATGTGTGCGTGTGTGTGTTATGAAGGATGGCTTTCTTCTTCATCCATCTATTTCCAACTCCCAAATGTAATTATATTGAAAATGAGATCAGGAATGGAGGGAAATAATACAGACTTGCTGGCAGGAAGAGCGAGCAGGAAAGCCAAACGGACAAAGGGAAAGCTGACAAGACAGAAGGAGAAGAGTGGATGCTCCAGAGCAGAAAGAAGAGGCAGTTGCAAAGAACTGAAGACCTGGCTGAGGGCCAGGGAAAAAACAAAGATAATCTTGACGGGAATCCTGGCATGAAACGTGGCAAATGAGAGCTTAGAGAGCACCGAGGTGCTGAGGGGAAGATGCCGCTCTCAGGGTCCTGGACCCTGGGAGGTGGTGGCCAGAACTCCGTGACAAACAGTGTCTGCCGAAAGCCCTCAACACTATAATCACAACTTGAACTCTTACATTTTAAAAATTGGAAATTCCACTATTTGTTTCTATTTTTAGTAATGGGGTTTTGTCCCTTAACTCCAATGATGCAGTTTTTCTACAGAATCTTAACTTGCCAATAGCTGTACGATCCAAGTAAAACTCAACATTTTTTAAAAATCTCTAACCCCCTGAGGGAGTTTCCTGCTAACGTGCAGATGAAGATGGATTTATGGACGCTCAGGGGCCAATGGACATCTGCACTGTGCAAAGTGAGGCTAGTCACAGATGCGCCAATGCTGAGCACCTCATGCAGTGGTTCCATTAGCAGGAAAGTGAACATTAATGGTTTTCCTGTGGGGGGAGTGGGGACAATCTCTAGTTCACCTGGGTCTTTTTAAAAATGACCTCAGTCACTACACAGCCATCATAAAGTCAAAAGATTCAATTTAGGAAAGCACCCAGAAGCCCAGCACTCACACCCAGAAAGAAAATAATGGCAATTGTTTTTTCTCCCCTCCAATGTTTTATTTTGAAAAATTTCAAACTCATAGGAAGGTCTCAAGAAAAGTACAATGAATACCTATTTATCATTCACTTAGATTGGTCGACTGTTAATATTTCACCACATTTGTGCCATTTGTGTGATACACATCCACACACACGTCACACACTCATTTTTGACAGAAACTTTGCACAGTTAGGGAGTTATTTGTATACATTATAACCCTTCACTCTAAATACTTCACCATATATCACCTTCTTTTACAACCACAGGGCAATGATCATACTCATAAAAGTTCACATTTGATATAATACTATTATTTAAAATATAGTCTATATTCAACTTTCTCCATTATCCCAAAAATAGTCTTTATGATTGAGTTTTTATATCATGTTATTAACCAAAAATAAATTAATTGAATACATAAATAAATATAAAGCACCGGGCAGAGGGCCCCACAGAGGGCAGGCTCTCCCTAAGAGCCCGCCATTCCCATCAACCTGTGCAGGCCTGTGCTGACCAGCCCCATCCAGGATCCCAACAAGGAGCCGTCACTGTATTTGGTCTTCATGTCTTATTAGACTCCTCTGATCCAAAAGAATCCCTCAACTTTACCTTTTAAAGAAAAAAATTTTTTGTGATGTTGACATTGTTTTAAGAATCCAGGCCAGTTGTTTTGCAGAAGGCCCTCAGTTTGAATTTATTGCTTACTCATGATTAAATTCATGTTAAACAACAGAAATACTTTTAGGTTGAATCATACCACATTGTCATTTTTATAAACCACAAACCAGTCAAATATCAGCAGTTTCACGGGGTTTAATCTAATGCATAAGAAATATTGAGCCCTTCCTACTCCATCACATCAGAACTCATCAAGGCTCTGTTATTGGTGATGGTTGTGAGCATTCAGGGAATAATCCACCCACCGAGCTCAGTACTTGGCGTGTAGTTAATGCTCAGCTCGGTGGCAGTTATTATCAGCATTATTTTTTTTCTTGTTAGTAGACTAAATATATTTTAATAGATGCGAAAAAGGCCCTTATACAGAGATTTTTATGTTGTTTGTGTGCTGGGTGTTAGTTGTTGATGAAGTGTGAACACTCACATTCCCCCCACCACCAGAAATGAAACTCCAGTGAAATTAACCTGCTTCTTGAGTGAGCAAAAATAAATTATCTAACTGCACTGAACTTCTATCTAAAAGTCAGCTCCATTGGATCAACTGTTACTCTGTTCAAGAAAAATGGTAATCTTCGTTGTTTACAGAGCACATCTCAGTGTTATAATTTTTCACCACTGATGTCATTTTTTTCAGGTTTTCATTTCTTTGCAGGTTTTATCCACTCTTAGATAATTTTGAATCTCCTAAGTTATTTTTCTACAGATGCATAATTTTGTGTTTCTCTAAAGTGAAAAATGATTTTATTTTCTCCTACCTAGCTTTTAAATTTATATCTTTTGGAATCTAATTGACTTTTCTTGGTATTTGCATCCCCTCCCAAGCTGCAGCATCTGCAACTTTGTTTAAATTATGTTTCTTCCATTTCTTTGCAAAATTTATAATCCGGAATTTATTTTAGTTCTCCTTATCCTCTTCTAGGTACATCCTCTTCAAAGAAATTCATTTATAGTCACTCTATATTTAGTTATAAAGTTTCTTTCTCTCTCTCCCTCTCTTTCTGTTTTTCTTTCTTTGAACTGACAGATATGTCTTGGAGCACCTCCTAGGTCAAAGAGTGTACCAGTGGAGTTCCTGATCTCAATCTAGTAAGAAACAGGTACATAGTATATGCAGCTATAATTCAGTGTAGGCCAGATGGAAGAAAGTTAAGATGTAACTGGAAAGTTAAGATGTAACTGGATAGACTGAGTAAAATCCAGACATGTAATGTCTTGGAAGACAAGTGGTAAAAGTTCAAAATCAAACTGTTATCTAATCTGAAATAAAGTTAAAAATTTTTATCTAATGCTGCAAATTCACCAAAATTACACATATTCATGGAGACACTATACTCATAAGTGTCACATTTAATTTCTAAAGCAGAAAAGTCTATTGCTATTATTTATCCTTTCCATACAAGACCTAGAGAACTATCTGATACTATAAATACTCTTTTTTAAATCTTGGGTAATTTCTTTAGACCTATCTTCCAATGTACTAATTCTCTCTTTATCTATTATTTTTAACCATTATGATGAGCTTTAATTTCAATTATGTTTTTTCTAGAAGTTCTACTTGGTCCTTTTTCAAAAATTGTGTATTCTTTAAAATTTCTTATTCTATATAGATATCTTCAAGCTTGTCTTTTATTTCTTTTAATGTAGTAGGCATGATGGTTTTATATTACTTGAATAATAATCCATTATATGAAATCTTTGTAGATCTTTTCCTCCCATCTGTTTTCCTATTGGGTTTGCTTCATGGTGCCAATTTCCCTGTGTGCTTAGTTATTTTTTACTGTGAACCACTCATTTCGTATAGAAACTTTTTTGGAAATGTTTTTATAGCCTATTATGAAGATGCTTTCATCCAGACCGAATTTGCTGTTGCTTCTACCCGGTTGCCTGGGGCCTCTGCTAGTCCCAGGCCACTTTAATCTAAATTTAGGATTAAAGTTTTTTAACTATCCAAATGACATAAAATTTGTTCTTAAAAAAAGATGCACAAGGGCCACATCTTTTGTGGCTAAGATGTGTCAGGACCAGTTTCCCCAACACTAACTCTGCTCAGAACCAAAGCTACTTTCCTTATACTCAGCTGAAGGCGGGGGTGAGAATGTTTATTCTCCATGTTTATTTCTGGCTGACCCTTACTCTTAGGGTCTAGCTCTTATCCTGAGTCTAACCTGAGTTTCAGGGGTGGGGTCTCCCATTAGACCCCTACCTTGTTCAGGGGCTAGACTTTATTTTCTGTCCTCTCGGTTGGATCATTAAAACAAATGATTTATCAAATTTTTGCTTTCACTAAGATTACGCTGATAGTTTATACAACAGTTTTAACCCTTTAAAATATTTTAATATACATATTATCAATATCTTCTAATTGTTTTTAATAAGAGCATGCCAATATCTAACACACTGTACTCTAAGAAATAGAACTCTAAATCTACAGTAACTACAGTAACTTCTCAGATACCATATGATTGTTCTATTTTTAAGAAACAAAAAATTACTTTGCTTAAAATTTTTCAATCCATAAATATCCCAATTTGTTTGCTATCAGTTTTAAAACTTCATATTTAAAATACATATAATAATCTCAATAATAGGTGTGTATTCTGGCAAATTCTGGAAGATAAGAATTTAGGCATTGATGGCATATATACATTTATCTTTTTACAATAAAATCTAAACTTCTTGGAATAAGCAGAGAATAAAGTATTCTGTGAAGTTACATTTTGAGGATAGTAATAGTCAAGGAAAAATTGTCATTTGTTTTATTTTTATTATCAAAATCTTAACTATGTAAGTATACATTAGTTAAATGTGCAAAATGCTGCTTAATGACTAAGATTCTTAAAATAGTAATGTTATTTTAAAAATATCATAAGCATTTAAAATCTATATTTACTCCAGAGTATCTTCTAGAAGTTGTAAAAAGAATTAAATAGTAAACATTTAATACACAAACACATCTAGTGTTTGTTTGATACTTGTCTGTCATCCAACTCAAAAGGTGAGAGAGAGAAAATAGTGTTTGACTAATTCAAGATAATAAATTAGGTGTGCTTCAGTTAAGTTTGGTTTTTATTTCCAATCAATTCTTACTTTTTACACAATATTGAGAAAATGGCCAGTATTCTTCTTCTTCCACAGAGTGGCAAACAGAATGTTACTGATTGATTCAAGTAGTAAATGATCAGTTCAACGTTTAGGTGATTGAACTGTGTTTTATTTCCCCTGACACAGCTTTGGAGCAAAATTCAGTCATTTTAAAAATCCTGAAAGAAGCATTGAGTGGTACTTCAACTGGCAAGAAAATCCAACCTGTAAGCAGTGCAGTAGGACTTGGAAAATCCTCCTACTCAGTGGATCATTCGATGATTATTTACTTCGCACCTATCTGGAGACAGCCCTGGACGTTGTAGACACACTGTGAATAAGACACAGTCTCTGCTCTCAAGGAACTTGATCTCCTAAGGCAGCCTTAAGACCTCTGCAGGCAGACAATGGTGATAATAGCTCTCCAACTCCAGCACTTCCCCCCCCCGCCCTCCACTTTCTGGTCACTGTACAATTGCCACTGTGCCCTCTAAACCCAGTGCATAGTTTGGGGGAATACAATGGGAACTAGGAGGTCCCATCACCCCAGCGCTTGTCCTGTGGACCAAGGACTGAGCCTGGTCCCATTTCGTTGTCTCCCTGTCTAGAAGCTCTTTCTGTGGCTCGTTCTGTAGCTCACACATTGGAGTCTGTGATGAAATGCCCAGTATAGCCTGAGTCAGGCTTCGTTCTAAAACAAGGATGCTTATGTGGATCATCCTACGTGCTGTGTCAGCACTCCAGGCAGCAGTGCTCCTGACAGGGGCAGTTTGACCCTCAGATGGGTTTGCAAGGGTCGATACCAATGGAAGCCTGAAGTAGAAGAATGTGACTGTGTTTATAAGCACAGAGGACACACA
Organism: Mormoops blainvillei; assembly: GCA_004026545.1. Taxonomy (NCBI): domain Eukaryota; kingdom Metazoa; phylum Chordata; class Mammalia; order Chiroptera; family Mormoopidae; genus Mormoops; species Mormoops blainvillei. The sequence goes on along the minus strand of PVJD01004290.1, from coordinate 68,736 downwards.
TCCTGTTGATTTCTAAAAATAACTGGAGGAAGCTTCAGCTGGGCGACTGAGGTCCTTTTCAATCAGTGGGATCAATAAAGCAGCAAAAGGTGGGCTCCAAAGTTAATGAAATCTCACTGTTACCCAAAGTTAGTGAGATCTGGGACATTCTGGGACATTCAGAACACATGTTGCCTTCCTGTCTCCAAAATGTAAATCAAAAAGAGAAAAAGGATTGGAGAGGACAATGGAAAATCCTCAGAGAGAGCCTTTTACTCTCTAATTCTCTTTTTGAAAAGCCAAGATTGGGTACACTCTGTCCCACCGCGGGTCTTAGAGGAAAGAACTTGGTTAGAAGAGACAGTGTCAGGAAATCAGAAGAGGCGGGCAGCCTGGTTCTGGATAAAGTTAGAAAAAAGCAGGCATTGACTAGCACCAAGAAATATGTCCACACTTACTTAGGCCAGTGGAAACCTGGACGCCCACCCCTACTTTCCGCCTTCAACAGCATCTCGTTCTACCACCACCCCTGCAGGCCCATTCTCACCCACCAGCTACTTCTACTTCATTTTAACCCAACAACCAATTTACAAATTTGCGTATCATAGATCTCAACCTTGGCAGCATATTAGAATTACCTGGAGAGCCTTTAAAATCCCCAATGCCCAGGCCAATTAAATCAGAATGAAACCCAGGCATCAGTAGATTTTAAAGCTCTCCTGGTGATTCCAATGTGCAGCCAAAGTTGAGAAACTCTGCTTTAGGAACACAACTTATTAATAATAAATTGAATACTGCCTAGCTTTTCATCAAGAGCAGAGTGTCCAAGGAAAACAGATTGGCAGAGATAGGGCAGGGGTGGAGTGCAGAAGATAGAATGTTTTGTGAGTAATGAAGACAACGTGTGTGTTTGTGCGTGCCTGCATTCTATGAGGAGCTCATTGAAATTTAGAACAAAAACACTGAGAGCTTACAGGGGAAATGCACAAAGGCCAGGAACAATTCACACAGAGAAATACAAGGAGAAGACAAACATGCAAAAATCCTTTTTGCTGATAATCAAAAAAACCCAAATTATAAGCAATCTTGAGATTACATTTTCTATGCACTATATAAGAGGAAGAAGCTTAAATGACACAATTTTGATGAGATTGCAGAGAAACCAATATGTTCGCAAATTCTGATGGTATTGTAAATTGGTTTTTAAAAACTCCTTTGGATAGCAAATGGCTGTAATGAAAAAAATTATGAAGGTGTTTAGACCCACGGACTACTAGAGGTTTAGCTTCAGGAGATAATGAAACCAAAGCAAAAAAGATAGACACTTGAAAATGATCTCTGCAACAAATTCTAAACAGCAAAAAATTGGAAACAACCTAAATTTCCAACACCAGGATAATGGTTTAATAATTCATGATAGACCAGCACCACAGAACATTATGCGGTCATTAACCTGACAACTATGAAGGCTGTGAGGAAACATGGGGCAAAAAAAAAAACTGTTCCCTTGAGGGGGCCATGCCCAGGCTCAGCACAGCCTTGCCTCTCCGTAGAACACTGCCTTCAGGGCCATCCACGAAAGAAGCTGTAATGTGACCTGATTTCCCAGCTTCCCTTGAGAGACCACCCGGAGTAGATCCTGTCAGGTCTCACATCTCTGTTCCTGTCCATCACCATGGGAAATCCAGCTTTTTGCCACCTGGGCTCTGATTCCCAGAGCTCTGAACATCCCCTCACCTCACTGAGCCTTCCACCTTCCCAGCCCCAGAGCCTTACAGCCTGCCCTCCTGAATCCATGAGGTGTCATCAGCAAAACCCCTGCATCTCCAGCTTTATCCGTGAGCCTTAACTTGTCACTCTAACTCAGTGGTTAGGAAGGATTTTGGAAATTTGAAATGTTAGTCATCAAAATGATTGGTTGCTACTTCTGCCAGGGCGATAAGAGTTGCTGGAATTGAGCTTAACAGTCCCTCAAAATGAAGAATTGCTCTGTATCCTGACAGACAGTCACAGGATTTAGGAAACTATTTATAATGATCTGAAGCTAGAATTTAACTCTATTCTACATACAAACCCAAAGTGCATTCCTCACAGTTTTAAAAGACACTAAATTTTCCAGAAGTAAAACGTCCGTGTAAATGAGGGGAACGTCGCACTTTCTTTTATGTACCTTCTAACAGTTGTACAGCATTTGGGAAAATCGCATCTGGAAAGACAACACGCCTCTCACAGTCTGCCTGTGTCACTGTCATATTTGTAGTGGTCCCTTAATGGATCCAAAAAGCGAACAACTTCATTAGGCCTTTTAAAGTAGTCTTGACCAAACATTTTTACATGTCAAAATGAAATTATCTTAATATAAGTTACTTTCCTTTTATCTTTACATTATATTACAGCTAGGGAGTTACGAAAGATTTGCTATATAGGGGAAGCATTGGGTCTAACGGGGATGAGCAGCACCAAGCTCCCACATAGCTCTGGAGAATGGAGGCTGATTTTCCTCTCACCCTCTCCCACGGGGCCTCCAGCTGCTCTTTCAAAGTCGCTTCCAGACCACATCTGCTATCTTTTCTATTTAAAGCCTCAGCTCTTTCTGAAGAACAGGTCATCAGATGATAGCACCCATGGTCCCTCTTTGGTGTTCTCACCTCTGACTCCCAGGTCACTCCCCTCTATTTACTGATCTTTAGCATCTGGCTCAACCATCTTCCCTTATACCGATATCTCTGTCATCATTAATGGAAACTCCAGCCTCTATGGGAACAATTTACCATCACCCTGGCTTTGCAGCTTCTTGATCTCCTCACTTTCAAAGACCTCTCTTTCTAGCCCACCTTAGCCACCCACTGGCATGGTTATATCCCCAGACCACACCATCACCAGTAATGGAAACACCTCTGATACCTCAGTTTAAAGCCTCTACTCTCTGACTGCCACATCATAACATCCCAAGTCACTTACTCCAGTACCCTCCCTCCAGCAATTACGGGATCCCAATTCCAATTCATTGGTCCCATCATCCTTGTACTCTCTCTCCCCCTGCCCGCACTTCTGCTCAATTCCATATATTTACCTTTGCTCTTACTCTTGACCATATTCTGACCATATTCTAATCCTGTCGTACACAATTTTACATGCACACACACACCTATCTCTATATTCATAGCTTTATCTATACCTGTAACTCCTCAGTTGTTTGTTTACTTCACTTTATTGTCTGATGAAGCTCCAATCCCAGTTAAACACTTCACTTCCTACCGTATATAGCTGAGAAAAACACACCATCTTGCAAACTGGTCTATCCTTAAATTTATGGCACAAACTTTCAAGTGGATGTTTAGCTCATTCAAACTGATAATACAATTCTAAAATATGTCTCAAAGAAATTGACTTTCTCACTTTCTAAGGCAATTCTTTCATATATTCTCCTTTCCTCAAATCACCAGCACAATCCTCCTCTCCTCACTCTCTGGTTTATTTGCTCACTGTTTGGCAATTTGGGTAGTTCATGGTGTGAATGGCTTGCTGGCCCACAGGCATCTTCTGGGGAGCTGCGTGGGGCTGGAGGATCTGCCCCCAAAATGGTTTGACTCGCAGGCGTGGCAAGTTGATGTTGACTATTCAACTGAAATTATCATCTGGTGACCTTTATTTTCCTTTATGTGGATTCTCCCTGAAGCTTCTTGGATTTCTTCACAACAGGGTGAGATACAAGGAGAAAGAAAAAGAAGTTTCCAGTCTTCTTAAAAGGCAGTTCTCAAAATAGCAGAGGGCCACTTCTATTGTATTCTATTGGTCAGTCACAGGGCCAGCCAGCGTTCTAGGTCCTGGGTAATAGATCCCAACGCTTAGTGAGGGCCAGTGACAAAGCATTTCTGGCCATCTTTAATCGGCTAACCAGCCCTTTGAACTGTGTCACTGACCCATGGTTCATTTGGTCCTTTAGAAATAGTGGTGCTCCGGTAAATGTTTAACTTTCACATTTATCCTCACAACCACTCCATGTGGTAGCTAGGGCAAGAAATAACCTTTCACAGATTAGGAATCTTGGGCTCAGTATACAAGAGAGTCAGGACAGGTTTGCTGGCTCTAAATCAAGTTAATTCAATAAATACATATTGAGTGCCTGCAATGGCTCAGGCGTGACACAGGTGCTGGGGAGACATCCTGCCCTCCCCTCTTCCTCACCATCCATCCACTGTCCTGGGGGTTGTGAGGCCGCACTCTCCCTGGCTTTCCACAGGTGAACAGGGTAGCACACCGCAACTGATGTACATTTCAGGCAGAGGAGGGAGGCAGGGAGAGGTGGGAACCCCTTCCATGTGTAGCAGTGGACGTAGGGTCTCATACTTCCCTGCCTTAGCCTCCTCCTTCAGCAAGAAAGAGCAGAGATAATCCATCCCTGACTGCCCTAATTCCCCATCTATAAAGCAGTCTCAGAACAACTTTCCCTCATACGTGAAATTTTTTTCCGTAATACTATACAACAAAACACAGATTTTATAATCACCATTTTTTGAGATCCTAAGAGATCTGCCCTCCTTAAATACACGCTGTCATTGTTCTCAGTGAAGTAAGTAAGAGCTGGAGCTGGCAAGAGGAACCATGCTCCTGGGCAGAGCCCTGGGCCTGATGAAAGGGCTGACTCAGTGGGTCAGGAGAACCCATCCCCAGAGATGCCATCTGAAGGCACGCTGAGAAATCCGAATTGAACTAGGTGTCAGGAGACCCACTGAGCCTTTTAAATGGTTGAGGGAAGGCTCCATAGAGCAAGAGACTACCCAAATCAGCTCTGAATAATAGATTTTCTTCCTTAAGAAGCAAAGCATGCTAGGGCGGAAGCCAGAATGAGTATATTCAGGCTCCATCAAATATTGCAGGAAATGCGTATGTGGATATGAGAGCTGATAGAAGGGATGTAGTAAAAAACTGGTTTCTATGGTCCATAAACATTCATTCAATCTCCTCTGGAACTATGAAGAAAATGATTAGAATCAGGCTCTTCATTTTACAGCCAGAAGAACCGATGTTACAGGAGCAAATTATTGAAACACTGTTAAGTAGATGAACAGAAGCGGAAAAAAACAAACAAACCCCAAGTATTTTATTCCCCTGGCCTATCCATCGGAGAACGTATCCTTTATCTTACATGATGGTTATCTAGTTACTTTCAGTTTGGGAAAAGATTTGAAAAATGGCAAAATGTCTAATCTATAGGCTCTTTTGGGAAAAGAGTAGGGCAGATAAGAGGTTTTCCTATCAATGGAATACCAAGATTGACTTTCAGCTAGGAACCCAGCCAATTTATTATTTCTTTCCCATTGTGAAGAAATACTATAAATGAACACACTGGTTAGGAGGGAAAGAAAAATCAAAACCCAAGTGTAGGAAGGCAGACAGGTAGGATCACTTTGCAGGGTTTCTGTCCAAAACCACCTAATTATGCGTGAGGCTTGGCTGGCAGCTTGGCATTAGTTAGGCTGTCCCCAGGTTCCCAGGCGGAGTTTGCACTGGTGGGTAGCATTGCCCCAGATCAATCTTCGATAAGCAACCCAGGTTTTCTGTCCTTGTGCCCAAAGGTGACCCCTCCAAAAATCTGTGTACTCTTTTTTTTTTAAGAATTGCTCTTTCAGAAGAATGTCCAAGACCCAGTTACTCTTTGTTCCTGCTTCCACACAGTTTAACACAGTCGCTCCTCCCTGCCCTTGACCTTATCCTCTTCCTTTTCCCACTGACTCCACCCAGAAAGGACTGTATTTCATTGTCTGTAACCAATGCAGTCATGCTTTCTGCATCAAGGACATTTTCAGGGGGAAAAAACAAAAAGATTATGATACTTGGTGGCATTTAAAGGAACAGCTGAAAAGGTACCGCAGTCTTGCTCTTCTCTCTAAGCAAGCAAAGCCAAGAGGGACTTTCTCCACTGTGGGTAAATTTTAAGGGGTATGCATCTTTCCTCTGCTTGTTCTCTCTCCCCTACTCCTTCTATTTCACTCCCAGCCCCACCCTCTGGCAGCAGAGTGAAAAGGGAGCTGGCTGTCCGTGCCCTCCTCCCGGCTGACTGACCCTCAAGGATGAGGGTGACACCTCACTGCAGACTGGGAGTCCAGGCGCGGGCAGATTCCCAGGCTCTGCAGAGTGCTCGTGGCCTGCCCCTCCTCTTCCTCTGTGTCAATCAGCCCCTTCTCCTCTGCCAAGCCAGCTGTCTGCACCTGGATGTCTCTGTCATTCTGCTCCCTCACTCTGCCTGGCCTGACGCCAGGTTGGCATGGTCCCTGCGGGGGTCTGGGCTCCGCTGTGGGCAGCCAGCCGGAGCTGGGTGGGGGTGGGGAGGCCTCTCAAGGAACCCCTGGCCTCACCAGCGCCTGAAGCAGCAGATCACGCTCTGGCTTCACCTAGCTTTTCACCCAGTGTTAACCAATCTTCTGGCTCCCGGGGAACGTCAGGGTGTGCACCCAAACCAAATGAACAGGCCTATTGCAAAGTATTCCTATTAATGAACAATGTGGTTTGGCTTCGTATGGGTAGACATATCTAATCCAAATCGATATTGTCATGACATCTGAATAATGTCTTTAAAATGCAATTAGAAACACTCAACAAAAATAGATTTTTTTTTCAATAACCTTAATCCACTTAAGGTTCTGAGACTTCCCAAAGTTCATTTAACTTCTCATCAGCCTTCACAGAGCCACACTTCCAGGTACCAGGTTTACACTGTGGTACCCATTAAAGCAGGACACCCAAGTCTGTAACCTCCTTATGTTAAGCCTTTTTGGTAGTAAGCAACAGAAAACCAAATCTACTGACTTCAGCAGAAAGAGGGAATTTTATTGGGAAATACTTTCAGAGCTCATAAATTACGTAAAGAAAGTGAAGGAAGGAATGAACTGAGGCTCTGCTGAGGCCCTGGGCTGCAGGAGGTCACCGCCCCCTCCAAACGCACTGCCCTCTCCCTGTGCGTTGGTTTTCTTTCTGTTGCTGCCATTAACAAATTACCACAAATGTAGAGGCTTAAAGCAACATAGATTTTGTAGCCCACAGTTTTGCAGGTCAAAAGTCTGGCATGATTCAAATGGGCTCTCTGCTCAGAATCTCCCAAGGCCAAAATCAAGGTATGAGCCATGCTGGGCTCTCTGGAAACCCTGGGGGAGAGTCCACTTCCACCTCATTCAGGTTGTTGGCTAAATCCATAGGAGTGAGTTCCTCGCTTCCTACCTGGCTGTCAGCTCTGAGAGGCCACCTCGATTTCTGCACATCTAGCACCTTCCAGATTCAAGTCAGCAAAGGAGTGTCAAATTCCCCTCTCTCCTGTTTCAAATCTCTCCGGCTTCTGCTGCTTTTGAGATTAGCTGAAGCTCCCCCAGATAATCTCCCTAAGGTCAACTCTGCCACATAACATAAGAATCATAAGACGTAAATGTCTTATCTTCTCCTGTATTGCAGTCTGGGAGAAGGGGATTAGAAATTCTGCCTCCCACACACAGCTCCAGTAGCTGATTCCCTATCTATGTGTGTCACACTGCAAGTTCTCAGGAGAGAAACTGAGACGGGCCAGTTAGGGTCGGATGTCTGCCCCCATCCTTCAGCTGTGACCAGGGAACGGGCTCTTGAATAAGCAGGGCCAGCACCTGGAAACCAGCAGCTGCTCTGAGGGAGGGGAAGGGGGTTGGGAAACAGAAAGATCACAAGAGGAGCCCTGGAAGAGGGACATGAGGGACGTGGTAAGAAGGGAGAGCCAGGTGCGGCGCAGCAGGCAGGCGAGCCCGCAGAGTTTAGGCAAAGCCAAGTACGAGCAGGAGCGTGGTTTACGTGTTCACGTTTTGTCTATTACAGAAGAATTAAAAATATATAGAAGGACCATGCCCGAAATCCCATTAGAGTGAGCATCTGCCGACCTCACCTTTCCCCGGCTTCTCGCTCGGGGCGCTGCGGCTCTCCCGCAGAATGCAGTGTTGCTGCAACAGCCGGGCGAACTGGCCAAGTTCCCTGACTGGGCTATTTCACAACCTGTTTGCTTTTATAGCCCCTTGCTGCATCTTCTATAACAAATCTCATCCCCACAATCCCACACCCACCCACATACCCACTTACCCACATAAATTATTTTATGGGATTATTTATTAATGTAACAATGATACAATGAGCAAAGAACATGACAAATAGGCACAGAACACTCCCTTTCAACAATGTAATGACAAAGAGATTCTAGAACTCATTTCCTAATGTTAGAGTAGAATTTTGCAAAATAATCACTAAAGACAATAGCAAGCATTTACTAAGTGCCTTCTCTATGCCAGACACTGGATTAGACTGAATCCTTACTTTACATTGTGTCACTTTAATGTAAAATACACTATTTAACAAAGCAACATGTCCTTTGCCAGCACAGCATTCTTGCTAGATTCTATCTTTTCTGAAAAAATAGATTCTTTCTCTCCCAAGAGCCTCAAGGCATTCCATTCGCATCAAGTATTACATTTAAATTCTCTTACCATTCATAAGAGGAAAATATGGAATTGGATATTATTTATCTTTCTGTAGAGTTAAGGAAGCTACAGAGATGTAATTTCCTCAAAATTTGCACAGTTTTCGGTGTTATCTGAACATCTCTCCACTTATTAAGAACTAAAGGCATTGAGTGAACAATTCTTTAAGTTAATAGATATATTTTGTGGTCCCACTTTGTGTCAAGCTTTGGTTCAGGGAATCAAAGACTGATTCACTCATATACATTCATACCGTGTGCTGAGACTGTGCCAGTTACCTGGGACAGGGAGCACAGTTCCAGTCCCCACGGTATTGGGGCCTTGCCTATTCTCAAGGAGTTTAGAGTCAGAAGATAAACAGAGGAGCATTTGCAAGTGAGAAATGTGGCTTAAGAAATAGAAGTGAAAATTATGTTTGAGGAATTGGAAGTGCGTCTGAAAGTACCAGAGCGAAAAAAAAATATATGGTAAATACATGTGCAAAGAATCTCTTGGAAGAAGGGGGAAGATACGTGTTGAGTATGAGGATATGAGGAAGCAGAGTTCACAGGCAGAGATAATAACCTGGGGACATTGCAGGCCACTGTGAGAGGAGCTGTGTCTTCAGTGGAGAGACACAGACCTCAAGGCACACTTGCAGGAGAAAGAGGAGGAAATAAATACCTCACCTTCTCCCCCTCCCTCCTCTGATCCCTGGCCAGATCTCTTGCTGCCTAAGCCAAGGAGGGAAAGTGCCTATTGATATAGCCTCGATGGGTCAGCTTCCCTGGAGGAGAGCAGGGTGGAGGAGAGTAGATGGTGAATCTGGAGGCTAAACAGAAGGTGCCCAACACTTCCTGTTGTGCTGCCAGTTTGTGTTCCTTGACCAAGTCTTTTGTCCTCTTTTAACATTAGCTTCTTTACCCTTCACAGAAGACCTGATCCAGGTCAACTCTAAGGCATCTCCCAGGGTTGGCGCTGCATGAAGAAAGAAGAGTCATTCATCTGAACTAGGCTTGTATTAAGAATTAGGAGGGATTTCCTCCTACCATCTGCCAAGAGGCATTATTTCACACCACCTGAGGTATATTTGATGTTCAACTTGCTTGATAGAAATCCCTTGACTGGTGAATGGAAGAGTCTACGTTAAATAACAAAACTGCCCGTGGACTGAGCTCTGGGAAAGTTAACTTTGGTGTACGTCTTGGGGGAGTCAGTTCTTCTCCTGCTGTAGCAGCCAGTAAGCAGTGAGAGACATAGAAGATCATATCTCCCTTTCAAATGTAAATGCTATTTTAAAACAAAATAATTGAGGAACGAGGAGATGAAAGGGAAGGGGAGATTATCATTATCACTATTGAAAGTGACCTCCACCAGCTGCTCTACAGATACTATGTAGTAATTACTATTGAGAAATGTAAGCTGTGGGCCGGCCCACCAGTAGACAGGGCTGAGTAGAGGCACTGATGCTTAAATCAGGGGGCCTGCATCCGGGTGAAGCCCAGTGGCTCTGATGGGCCTGTTACTGTCCAGTACAAAGCACAGTTCAGTCAGCAATATTGAGTGTTTACTGAGAACTGGCATGCACAGTAATTGAAGAGGACGAGACTGACCAATGTAAAGAGAGAGAAGGGTTTTTGCCCCCATCAAAACCAATAAGACATTCACGTTGTCCAGGAATTCCAAGACACTTGCAGAATTGCACACTTTGACTTCTTGACATGCACAGATGGAAAAGGTGACATGGTGAGGAGGTTGAGCAGTGGGCACTGGAGCCAGGCCACCCGGTCTTGTCCCTCACTTCGAGTGACCTTAATAAATTACTTAGCTTTTCTGCAGGTTAACTTCTCATCAATAAAATGAGAAATAGGGCCTTCTCACAGGACTGTTAGGAGGATTGAAGTACTTAATAAAGAGCTAATAAAGTTAATAAAGGTAGAATATTACCTAATATATGAGAGCTACTATGTGTCTAATAAAATAAATATTTCTATGGGAGGGCAAAGAATAGAATCTAAAAGCCCTCTAACTTAAGCCTCTGGTGGATGACACAGGTGCCTAAATAAGATGGAAAAGACAAAGGAATCCCTACTGGGTTTAAGCAAGTTCCCAACTAAATCTGAAAGGGTATTTATACTTTTACAAATGTTAAGAAATATTTTGCCAATAATTTTCATCTATTACAATTGTCATTCATTTATATTTATGTGTGTAACAAATAGACATGTACACATATATAGGCCAAAATTATCCAAGTACATCATCTGCTCTCTGAGGAGTGTTATTCACTTACAGTGGAAAGAATAATAAATGTGAAAACACATTATGGTTTTGGGTGGAGGTCTTTCTGGGGAGACCTTCGATAAACAAAGCTTTGGGGCACCTTGAATCATTCAGATATGAGGTGGTATCTCAAGAGTTTTATGAGGATCGCATGCATTCGTATGAGCAAAGCACTTAGAACAGTGCTTGGGACAGGGTGAACACTCAAAAGTGTTAGCTTTTTTTTGTTTTGTTACTACCTTTGATGTCCCTTCCAGGTTCAAATGGTGTCGAGTCACCTGTTCCTTACTCACAAAGGAAAAGACTGACAAGAGAAATCAACTCAATGGGCAGTTCTTCCAGGGCTGAGAAAACAAAGAGTGCTCTAACCATGGGAAATACTCACAAACCAGGGAACAAAACAGAAACAGAAACAGACTCATAGATACAGAGAACAAACTGATGGTAGCCAGATGGGAGAGGTGTCACGGGCCTGGGTGAAAAAAGTGAAGGAATTAGGAAGTACACATTGGCAATTACAAAACAGTCACAACCTAGGGAATAGAGTCGATAATATAGTAAGAACTATGTATGGGGCCAGGTGAGTACTAGAGCTATCGAGGGGAACACTTCGTAAGTTATATAAGTGTCTGATCACTATGCTGTACACCTGAAACTAAGATAATTTTGAATGTCAGCTGTAATTAAAACAATAAACTAAAAATAAAAAAATACATAAATATAAAAAGTAAAACTATTTCAAAACTTAAAAATAAAAAATCTTAAAAATAAGAATTGCTAGCGTGGATTTTGCTGGCATACCCCTGGTCCCACTACCCTACCTGGGCCCCTCACACAGGTGCTGCAGTTAAGGGCTATGTTGGGCATCCCTGCCTCTGTTGAGCAGAAGCTTCCTGAAGGTCCCCAAAAGAGCCTTTCTGCTGCTCCCTGTGCTCTGTGAGAGTGTTTGGTCTCCCCCAAATTACATGAGATGCTCAGGGTTGCAATTTCAAACAGAATTAACCAAACTGAAATCATCTCTGCCCTAGAGGCAGTCACAGCATAAAAAGCCTAAGGTGTTAGAATCATTTATTTTATGATTTCTCATTTGTTGGGCCCTTTATCTAAAACTAGCCCTGTCATGTCACTCTTTCTAGGAGAAACTTGGTTGCTGCAATAGTTGTTGGCAGCTTTCCTTAAAAAGAAAAAAAAAAACAAACCTTCCTGATCTCACTCTTGGCCATCCACAGCTGCTGCATTACATTTCTTGTTTTCTGTGGTTTTGCCCTCCAGCACTTTAACTTAATTTAAATAGATGCCTTGCTATTAATTTAAACTAGTTGGTGTGTTAATCTTGGCTTTAAGTGTTTTGAAAGTTAATCTATTTTTTCTCTTTTTTTTTCTGTTAAACCAGTCAACCTATTCTTCGATTTTTGTGGTCTGGAAGGCTTTGAAAAGTACCGTGTTTTGCCATGTATAATGCACTCCCATGTATAATGTGCACCCATGGTTTTGGCCCAAATTTTCAGGAAAAAAAAGTTTCATTTTAATTTCTTAATTCAATTTTTTATTTATTTATATTTAGAAACAAAACCAATTATTGTATTCTAGGGTATTATTTTATATGCGGATGTCGTTATTGCTTTCTAGAGTTATACTTTTAATGCATATACATAAATAAAATAATTAAAAACATTTATATAGATACAGAATTAATACTGCTCAGGTATAATGTGCATCCTTATTTTTCCTCAAAAATTTGGGTAAAAGAGTGTGCATTATACATGGCAAAATACAGGTAGATAATACTTCAGTGTCAGTCAGGCCAAAGGAGAAAATATACTCATCTTCTATACAAGACACTGAGGAGAAGGAAAATTACCTGTTTCAAACTTAACACTGAAAAAAATGGGGGAATATATTTTGAGGATTCATATTATGATCTGATTCTCAAATATATTTTTTAACCCCAGTTCACACTACCAAGGTGTCTGAAAATCCTTAAACTGAAACTGCAGCAAGAGTCCATTCAAATAACCAAACGGATTTTTTAAAGAACAAAAGAATTTCTAGAAATAAAATATAATAACTGAAATTATAAATTTAATAAATAAGTTTAGCAGCAGAAAAGACAAAGTTGAAAGAATTAGAGAACTGAAAGTAAAATAAATTACCTAGAATGAAGCTCAGAGATATAAAAAGATGGAAAATACAGAAAAAAAGGCTGAGTATGGAAAATACAGTAAGGATGCCTAACATACTCAGAATGAGAATGAGAAAGAGAGAGAGAGAGACAGAGAGGTTGAGAATGGTGGGACAGAGGCAATATTTGAAGAGATAATGGCTGAGGACTTTTAGAGCTAATAAGATATACAACTTACTCAACAACCTCAATAAAACCCAAGCAGAATTAATAAAAAGAAACATGCGCCTGGAAATGAACACTGAAACTGCAGAACATCAAATCTCATTAGTTAAATAAACACATTAAAGTTTCCAGGGTAAGTGCTAAAATAATAGAAATACAGTGTCTAGCTTCCAAATTCATAGTAAAAACTGGAACGAGACAAAAAAGTCAATACAAAAGAGGGCAAGAAAGAGGAGAAAAAGAAACATAGAAGAGAGCCCTCACCAGTGTGGCCCAGTTGGTTGGGCGCCATCCCACAAAGTGAAAGGTCACTGATTTGATTTCAGGTCAGGGAACAAGCCTGGGTTGCGGCTGTTCAGTCCCCCAGTTGGGACACATACAAGAGGCAACTGATCAATATCTTCTTCTCTTTCTCCCTCCCTCCCCTTCTCTCTAACAATAAATAAATAAAATCTTTTTAAAAATACCTTAAAAAATGAGACACTATAAACTATAAAATAAGATTACTAAGTCCAAATATATTAAATATTATGTTAGACTAAATGCTTCCATAAAAAGGAAAAGGTAGTCAAACCACATTTTTTAAAATCCACTTATATACATCTAACAAGGGAGACCTCCAACATATAGGAGTCTAAAAATGTTGAAAGTAAAGGAATGAAAAATGTATACCAGGCAAAAACTAATCAAAAGAAATCTATACTATTAATATCACCAATATATAATTTAAGGCAAAATCATCACTAGCTATAAAGAGAATCGTTGTATAAGAAAAAGGTTAAATTCACCTGCAAAATATAATAATTCTAAATGTACACCAAGTAATATTATGTTAAAGTACACAAAGAAAAATTGACAGAATTACATGACAAAAATAAGCACATTTACAGTCGTGGTAGGAGTTTTAGCTATGGTAGGAGGACATGATTCCTCAATAATCAACAGATCTAACAAACAAAAACATCAGTAAACATATTAAAGATTTGAAGATGCAATTGGGAAACCCGCATATGGAACACTGAACCCAATAATAGCTGTCTTTTTAAGCACACAGGAGAAGCAGTTACAAAACTGACCACATAATGGGCCATTAAAGAATTCTTGAGAACTTTCAAAGGACTGAAACCATACAGACTATATTCTCAGACCATATTCCCTTCCTCTTGAGTGTGAGCTAGACTTAATGACTCATTTCTAACACAGAGAAAAAATACAAAAGCGAAAGTATGAGACTTTGGACCGGGTCACAGAAAGCAGGGAGGCTTTCTGTGCTCCCTCTCTCTGCACGCTCCCTCTCTCTGCACGCTCTTCCTGGAGGAAGGCAGCCGCCATGCTGGGAGGAAGCCTGAGAAGCCCCATGGAGCAGCACACACTGCAAGGCACTGAGGCTTCCAGCCAGCAGCCAAGTAAGTGAGTCTTCTTGGGAACAGACCCTTCGCGTGCCTGCAGTCCTGGCTGACGTCTTGAGAGATTCTGAACCAGAAACACCCAGCTAAAGCTCTTCCTGGACTCCTGACCCGTGAAAATTGTGTAAGATAATCTTTGTTGTTTTAACCTTCTAAATTTTGGGAAAATTTGTTGCATAGCAATAGATAACTATACGATAGTGGGTGAAGTTTCTGGCCTGCCTGTACTGGGGCTCAGAATAACAAGATATAAACCCAAATTAGAGAATAAAATCATAAAAAACAAGGTGCTAAACTGTATTCTATAGGGCAGTGGTCCCCGACCTTTTTGACACCAGGGACCAATTTCACGGAGGACAATTTTTCCACGGATTGAGAGGTGCGGGGTGGTTTCTGTCTGATTCAAGCTCATTACATGCAAGCTGCCCTCCTTCTCATGCAGCTGGTTTCTAACGGTCCCAGAGCAGCTCTGGTCTGCGGTCCCGAGGTTGGGGACCCCTGCTATAGGAAACAAGACTGTGCACATTGAGCTGGTAATTCTAAAATACAAAACAGAAGTTGGAGAAGGAAGACATCGGTTGCTCGAAAAGAAAATAGAGTTGGAACTTAGTGCTTTATTCATTCACACACACACAAAAACGAGCATTAAAACTGTGCTATACACTGATTAGGAAATTGAGCTATGAAGACAAATGTCTTACTGATGATTCCTGTGCTCAAAAAAATAGTTACAGTTTAATGAAAGAGAGACAAATAAACAAAGAATGACATAGTAGGTGATAAGTGCTCTCTGATAGTACCCTGTAATTTTTGCAGATTAGGAAAACCTTTCTAGATGAAGCTTTATCTACACAGAAACATGAACTTTGGGGTTGCATTAGCCAAGTAAAGAGGAGGAGGTGAAGGACAATGATCTAAGCCAAGGAAACAGTCTGTGAAAAGGCAGGAAGACAAGCAAGCACAACATCTCAAGTATTCAAAATAAGGTTCAGGAAGTCTGGAGGTTTGGATTGAGAGAGTCCAGGGTGGGGAGAGATAAGTTTAGAGAGGAAAGAGGCTGGATCCTGCAGGCCTTGGAAACCCTTCAAAGAATCTGTGGTACAACAAGAGCAAGGGAAAGCCATTAAAGGGTTTTAAATCCCAAAGTCTGGGAAGAATAAGAGGCAAAAGCAGCACCATTCGAATGTATAGTACTACCCAGCTTACCAGGCCTTCAAAACAGCACTCCATCTCCTTAATCCTCACAGTGAATCCCTAGGTAGTATTATTAATGCCTTCATAAGGAAGAGGCAACTGAGGTTGCAAGAGCCTTTGTTCCTCACACCAAGTTCCACGCGAGTTGTAGGGGACAGAGCTAGGGCTTAAAGCCAAAGAAGAAAAGAAGGAACAGGGAAGTAAAGAAAGGGCCGATAGGTAGGAAACCAGTCTGGCAGGGCAGCATGAAAGACAGTATTATATTTTAGAAGCCCATTTCAACTATCTATTATTGTAATAGAATTTCTTCTAAAAGCATGTTGCCTTTCCATAGGGGTGTGAACATATGGGAATGCAGGTTAGGCTCGCGGTAATAAAAGAGAACTAGAAATAGCTCTGACGGGTTCCTGCTGCTTTCTTTATGACAGCATGTGCCCTGCAATGTTTATCAGTGTCCCTGGCCTAAATTAATATAATCACAGTGCACAAGTGATAGGTGCCACTCAGGTGCCGTTTTGTGCCATTCATGTTGTGAGTTCACTGCAGGCGAGGCCAGCAATGCCCCCACCTGCCTGGGGAAGGAGCCCCCGCCCTGGCCGGCTTGCCTCCAGAGTGTGCACCCCTCACCCCAGGAGTGTTCTGTCTTGGCGTGGAGAGGAAACAAAAGCAGAAGCAGACCCACTGAGCAAAATGACTTTTTAAAAACCCTTAACTGGAAAAAAAAAAATCGTTAGATGCATTTCTGAGAGGGCTATTTATCATTTTTCCCAGGTCCTTCATTTACATAATTTACCTAAGTATAAATTCTCAATGACTTTTAAGAATTTCCACCGAGAGGCTCACAAAACAGCAATGCAAAATTCATTTGTATCAATACCTATTAAAATGAGCAGCAGATTGTCCTTGCACAGAACCAGATGTCTGGGTACACATTTGAGGGATTTTTGTTGTTGTTTGTTTGTTGTTGTTTTTTAAGACTACTACTTTTCATTTTCCTTTAATGTTTCATTGGTAGAAGAAAATGAGTATCTACCATGGGAAATAGGAAAAGACTGAAAAAGATGAAAGATACTAAGATAAAGACAGATCCATTTTGCCCTGTTAACATGTAGGCTAAAGAAGAATGTAAATTAAAACATGACTTTATTTATAATGGAGGGATATCTTTGATAATATCTGAAACCTCTAATCAATCCTAGTCTTAGAATCACAGGAAAAAAATGGCCAATCTGACCTTATATGCCGCAGAGTGCGCACTGGAAAGTACCTGGCACCAGCTGTAAGTTAAAAAATTTAACATGGGTCTGATCGGTCCTCTAGGTCTACCTACTGATTTACGGAAAACACAGAAGGCAGAGGTACAAGTAAAATGACACAGCAGGGAAGCAATTAGCGAAATCCAGAATATGGGGCATTCTCCAAGACAAACGACTTGTTTTCTCCCACAAATCAATAGCGTGAGAAGAAAAAAGAGAGCTAGGGGTGAGATGCTTCGGACTTAACAACCAAAACGATGTGTGGACCTTGTTTACATCCTGGTTCAAATGAATGAACTATAAAAAGACACCTCTGAGGCAACTGGTGAATTTAAATATGGCAGGAGAGTACATACTATTAAGGAGTGGTGGTGAATTTTGTTAGGTGGGATAATGTGATATGATAGTTTTTGTAAAAACTCCGTATCATTTAGAGATGCATACTAAAATTCGAACTGGTGAAACAATAAGCTACCTGGGCTTTACTTTTAAATTATAGTAGTTTTTTATTATTTTTTTCTCTTTTTATTATATTTTTCCACTACCATTTATCCTTCTTATATCCCTCCTCCCCCACCCCGCAATCACCACCCCGTTGTCCATGCCCATGAGTCCTTTTCCTTTCTGCTCTGTCTCTCCACCACCCAATACCCACCCCCCGGATGGCTGTCATTCTGCCCTCTGTCTATGAACTTGTCTCTAATTTCTTGTTAGTTCAGTTTGTTCTTTAGATTCCACATGTGAATGAAATCATGTGGTATTTGTCCTTCTCTGACTGGCTTATTTCACTTAGCAGAATGTTCCCCAGGTCCATCCATACTGTCACAAAGGGTAAAATTTTCTTCCTTTTTATGGCCAAGTACTATTCCATTGTGTAATTTTCCCATAGTTGTTTTATCCAGTCTACTGATAGACACTTGGATTGCTCCCATATCTTGGTGACTGTAGATAATGCTGTAATGAATATAGGGGAGCTTATGTTCTCTTGAATTAGTGTTTCTGGTTCCTTCAGATATATTCCCAGAATGGGGATTGCTGGGTCAAAAGGCAGGTCCACTTTTAATTTTTTAAGCTGTATCCATAGTGCTTTCCACAGTGATTCCACCAGTCTTCATTTCCACCAACAGTGCAAAAGGGTTCCCCTTTCTCCACATCCTGCCCAGCACTTGTTGCTTTTTGATTTATTGATCATAGCCATTCTGACAGGTGTGAGGTGATATCTCACTGTGGTTTTAATTTGCATTTCTTTTATGATTAGTGATGTTGAGCATCTTTTCATATGTCTGTTGGCCATCTGTATGTCCTCTTTGGAGAATTGTCTATTCAGGTCCTTTGCCCATTTTTTAATTGGGTTGCTTGGTTTTTTTGTGCTGAGTTTTTCAAGTTCTTTATAAATTTTGGATATTAACCCCTTATCAGAGGTATCTGTGAATATGTTTTCCCATTCCATGGGTTGTGTTTTCATTTTGTTGATGGTTTCCTTGGCTGTTCAAAAACTTTTTAGTCTAATGTAGTCCCATGTGCTTAATTTTTCTTTTGTTTCCCTTGCCTGGGGAGATATAGACAATAAAATATTGCTACAAGCAATGTCTGGGATTTTGCTGCCTATGCCTTCTTCTATGATTTTTATGGTTTGGGGTCTAACATTTAAGTTTCTGATCCATTTTGAATTTATTCTTGTGTATGGCATAAGAAAGTCCTCTGGTTTCATTTTTCTGCATGTATCTGTCCAATTTTCCCAATACCATTTATTGAATAAACTATCTTTAGCCCATCGTATGTGCTTGCTTTATCTCTTGAATATTAATTGATCATGAAGGTGTGGGTTTATTTCTGGGCTCTCTATTCTGTTCCATTGATCTATGTGTCTGTTTTTATGCCAGTACCATGCTGTTTTGATTAATGTGGCCTTACAGTATATTTTCATATTATGTAGCATGATTCTGCTAACTTTGTTCTTTCTCAGGATCGCTGTTGCTATGAGGGGTCTTTCATGGTTCCATACAAATTTTTAAATATGTTTTCTAGTTCTGAAATACATCACTGGAATCTTGATAGGAATTGCATTGAATCTATAGATTGCTTTGGGTAGCATGGATATTTTAATGATGTTAATTCTTCCTATCCATGCACAAACATGGTATGTCCTTCCACTTATTTGTATCCTCTTCAATTTCTTTCTTTTGTGTCTTATAATGTTCTCTGTATAGGTCTTTTAAGTCCTTGGTTAGATTTATTCCTAGGTATTTTATTCTTTTTGACACAATTGTGAATGGGATTGTTTTCTTTCATGCCCTTTCTGTTAGTTCGTTATCGGCATATAAAAATACAACTGATTTCTGGATATTAATTTTGTATCCTGCTACTTTGCTGAATTCAGTTATCAGTGCTAGTAGTTTCTTAGTGGAATCTTTGGGGTTCTCTATGTACAGTATCATGTCATCTGCAAATAAAGACAATTTTACTCCTCCCTTTTCAATTTGGATACCTTTTATTTCTTCTTTTTGTCTGATTGCTATGGCTAGGTTTCAGTACTATGTTGAATAGAGAGGTAAAAGCAGACATCCCAGTCTTGTTCCTGATCTTAAGGGGAACACTTACAGTTTGTGCCCATTAAGTATTATGCCGGCAAGAGGTTTGTATATTAGCCTTTATTATGTTAGGTTTGTTCCCTCTATTCCCACTTTGCTGAGAGTTTTTATCATAACTGGGTGCTGGATTTTATCAGATGCCTTCTCCGTGTCTATTGATATGATCATGTGGTTTTTAACTTGTTTTTATGGTAATCACATATATTGATTTGCAGATGTTGTACCAACCTTGCATTCCCAGAGTAAATCCTATTTGATCATGGTGTATTATCTTTTTGATGTATTGCTGTATTCAGTTTCCTAAAATTTTGTTGGGGATTTTAACATCTATGCTCATCAAGGATATTGGCCTATAATTTTCTTTCTTTGTAATGTTTTTATCTGGTTTTGGAATTAGAATAATGCTGGCCTCGTAAAGTGAGCTGGGGATTCTTCCCTCCTCTTGAACTTTATGAAATAGTTTAGAAGGCAAGGTGTTAGGTCTTCTCCAAATGTTTGGTAAAATTCACCTCTGTAACCATCTGATTCAGGACTTTTGTTTGTTGGGAGTTTTTTGATTACTACTTCAATTTCACTAGGTGTCATCTGTCTATTCAGATTCTCTGAATCTTCCTGATTTAGTTTTGGAAGATTGTATGTTTCTAGGAGTTTATCCTTTTCATCCAGGTTTCCAATTTGTTGGTCTATAGTTGTTCATAATATTTTCTTACGATCCTTTGTATTTCTTTGATGTCATTTGATACTTCTCCTTTCATATCTTATTTTATTTATTTGGGTCCTCTGTCTTTTTTCCTTGATAAGTCTGATTAAAGTTTTATCAATCTTGTTAATCTTTTCAAGAACCAGCTCTTGGATTCACTGATCTTTTTCAATCAGTTTACATTCAATCTTATTTTGTATTAGTTTCAGGTGTAAAGCGTAATAGTTAGACAATTACATACTTTACAAAGTACATTGTAAAGTATGTATTTCCTGATATTTCCAGTACTCGGCCGACACCATACATAGTTATTACAATAGCACTGATTATAGTTCCTATGCTGTACAGAATACTGTAGATTTTTTTTAAAAAGAAGACTGGAGGAAGCTAGATGGGCAAAACGTTGATTGGTACTGAAGCTGGTTTCCGGGCCATGAGGATTCGTTATACTGTTCTCTCTACCTCTGTGTGTGTTTGAAAATTTTCCATCATTATAATTAAGGGGAAAACATGAACTCACTTAAGGATCAGTTTCTGCGGCAGGGCATGGCCAATGTGGCTTAACCTCATTTAGGTCACTTATGAACTAAGTGACCTCTTTTTTCCCTTTAACGGCAGATGAAAAAGTTGACGCCAAAAGGGTGAGTGATCCAGGACATACAGCCAGCCTGTGGACTACCAGGAATAAAATCAGTTCTCAATCCAACTTTCTTTCTTCTCCATTGGGTGGCAGACCAATTACTTAATTTTCCTGGAACTCGGTGTCTTTGTCCCTAAAATGAGAGCAACATTACCTACTCTTCCTAATTCATTCAGAATTACCCTGGGGAGGTGAGAGGGTTTTGCAAAACTTGACACAACTGTAAGCAGCTTTATTTTTAAATAATAAATACTGTTAAATTTTCCCAGTATAGAATAGCAAAACAGAGTTCACCGAAGAAGAGAGGGGGAGGTAATAATAAAGAACAACAAAACAACAGACGGGGTTCGATGCCGCCAAGGCTCATTCCGTGTAACTTTCCCTGAACGGAGCATGATTAGAAGTGGAGCAACAATAGCTTCAAATTAAACCTGTGTAAGACGACAGCTCGTCTTGCGTCTTTACCTGAGAGACGTTTTCATTGGGGCCTCCCAGCGACAGGAGTTGCCCTTAGGGGCACTCCCTTGTTCCTTTCTGGCAAATCCTTTGCCCGAAAGCCATATGGCTCCCAACAGTGTGCCTGCCAACCAAGAGGTGTGACTTCCCTAATTGGCAAAGTCTGTTCAAGTGTCTGGCCACCAGCTGACAGACGCCAATGTTGACAGTGGGGAGGAGGAATCTGAGAGAGTGCAAGGGGGGAGGGGGAGCGTACGATGCCTGAGCAGCAGATTTCCCCCATTACATTGATTCATCTTTTTCCCTCCCCCAACTTTGGAGTCCAGGGACATCAGCAACATAATTGGCTGTTTGGGGAAAAAACATTATAGTAAGAGAAGTTGGATGCCCACTCAGGGACATCTGCTCTGCAGAACGCCTACAAAAATAACTCTAAGGACCCTGAGGAAAAGGCTGAGGTTGGTGAGTCCCAGAGAAAGAGTGAAGAATTAGATACCTGCTAACCACATCCACCACTCCATGCTGGCAAGTGAGGGGCTGGTGGCAAGCAGGCCAAGCAGGCTGAGCCACGTTTCCGGGGACAGCAGAGGAAGCCTTTCTATCAGTAAGGTCTGCGCCATGATTCCAAACATTTGTAAAAGAGGAGTTCTCCATGGAGTGCAAAGAGCCTGAGTGTGGGAGTCAACAGCTTTGTTTCTTTCATTGGTTTTGTGGTTTGTTTAGCATCTACTTATGCCAGGGGCCACATTAGGTGCTGGGGACCCAAAGATAACATGAGGACTGGGAGATGCAACGGGTTTATAGGCTATTAAGAGACACAGATTTTTACAATATAGCTAAATCCCGGTTTCTGTGAGGCATCTAATTCAGACGTATTTGAACCTAGACAAAGGTCACCCCGTTGACTTGCTGGGTGACCTTGTTTCAGCTTCTAATCACTCTGAGCTTTTGTTTCCTTACCTGTAAAACAGGAATAAAGCTGCTTTTCTCTTTTATAGGAGGCTCAAGGGAGACCTTATCTATGAGAGGTTTGTAGGTGTCCCATGGGAAAGGTAGCCTTACTAATGGGGCTGTATTTTTTTCTATGTGAGGAAGGTATTAGATTTCCTGAAAATGATGTTTCAGTTTGGTCTCTATTTTCTGAAGTGTGTAAAACCTCACAAAAGAGAAAATATTTACATGGCAAAGATTCCCCCCATAAAGAGAGCTACCTGGAAAGAAACAATTTTTCAATTTATGTGTCCCGCTTAGGTATAAAATCCACAGCAAGGCAATGGTTGCCATTTATTTAGCATGTACTTTGTGCCAGATACCTTGCTCTGTGTTTTACACATAGAAACATATCTCATTTAAGTCCCAAAACAGTTCAGTGGGTTAACTTTATTTTTTTCACCATGTAGGTGAAGAAATTAAGACCCAGAGAAGTTAAGTAACGTGCCCAAGACCATTAAGCTAGCAAGTGGGGGTGCCTTGGTTCAAATCCAAACCTACCCGGCTCTGGGGCCCACACACTGCACCATCTCAGGTCACAAGATAAAACTGTGACCCTAGGCAGCCCGTAGAGCAGTGCATGAAACCATGAGGTGGCTGGGTTGGAGGAACACATCCAGGTCATTTGCTCTCCCTCTCTACCCATAACTTACTTTATACAGGATATAAATAGGTCACGAAAAAGGGAAGTATGCTGCTGGAAAAGATCAATTTTCTGTTTTTTGGTAATCCCATGATCTTCCCACCACGAGACATAGCCGTGGCTGCAGGTGGCTGAGCAGAACCTCAGGAAGCCGGATTTACAAGGTGTGACTTCATAAGGACTGAAGCAGAAAAGGATCAGAAGCTCACCATGTACGCACCTCTTCTTCTTGACTCATGTCCTCTTCTAATGCCCAGTTTCCCACATGACTCTTGGGCAACGCATACCTTGGACCAATGGCTCTCAAACTTTAGCAGGCACCTGGAGGGCTTGTTAAAATCCAGAGAGCTAGGCTCTGACCCACGTTTCTGATTCAGGAGCTTTGGGAAGGTGGGGTGCAAGAATTTGAATTTTTATCAAATTCCTAAGTAATGCTGATGCAGCTGGTCAGAGTACCACCTTTACCACATTTTAAGCACCACTGGTGTTTAGCACTGATCTTGAGGATGGACAGGGTACTAAATGTATAATATCGAGTCAAAAACAACAGTTGCTCCCTAACATTGATTCCCCCCTTCTAGAGTAATAGAACCTTGATTATTTAGCTGAGCGCATAGCCAACCAAAAAAGAGACGATAATTTTTAGATCCTTTGTAGCTGGGTGGTCGCTTGTAGACCATGTGATCCAGTTATAGCTGATGAGATATGCAGCCTCCAAGTTTTGCCCTTAAAGGGATACAGCAGACACTTCACCTTTCTCCTTCACTCTAGCTGGAATATGGACATGGAGGGAAGGCGTCTTGGACTGCTCAGAAGAAGCAGGGGCCACTGATGTCTTAGTAGAACAGGGTCTTTAACCATCTTGGACTTTTATATGAAAGAAAAATAAACTCCTATCTTTATTTAAGCCACTGTTATTTTAGGTCTCTGTCACTTGAAGCCAACCCTATAGTCTAACAGATACAGACATACCAACCAATCTTAGAATGACAGAAAGTAAGGTAGACAGGTCGATCACTAGAGTAGCTAAACAGATAGATAGATAATTGAAAGAGATTATTGTTCAACAGTCAGGGCCCAATATGTAACATCCATTTGATCTGAAGAGCTAGATCGTCACACACATGTATCACCTATCAACTCCAGTTGGTTTGGCCAAGGTTTAAATTTGCCAAAAGTCATTTAGTTGTTTCTCAAGATTTCATTTTCATTTAAAATTATACAAAATGTTTCCCAATTCATTTTAATGCTCTGCTCTACATTATACCTATAATCTTCCTAACTTGGATTGTTATCTGATACACAATTATGTTTCTAGAAGACTAGAATCTCAGCAGATGATTTAAAATAAAAGTTAAATGGATATAATTTGTGTTTATTTTTGTCATATTGTAACAAAATAGTATAGAATTGCCAGTGTCTATTTCATAGGGATGGTTTGAGTCAAGTAGATATAGTTTCCCTTTAAATAGCATCTCTGAGGAAAGCATAAGGGGATGAGACTATAATTGTCCAAGGAAGGAAGAAAAGGAAAAAGGTCAGTTCTCACCATGGCCAGGTTCTGTCCCTGCAGATTTAGTTTCATCCTTATGTTATTTTCCAACACCTTGTTCCCTATATTAGTCTTTGAAAAAAAAATCAAATCAAGAATCAGAAAAAACAGTAAAAAAATCAGAGCACCTCAATGTTGATGAGTAACAAAAAATTTTATACATTTCTGTAGCATTTCATAATTTGCACAGCATTTCATAACACATCCTCAGATAAAAGAAGCCAGACTTTTTATTCTTTTCTTTTTATCCTCACCCAAGGACATGCTTATCAACTTTAGAGAGAAGGGAAGGGAGAGAGAGAGAGGGAGAGAAACATCACTGTGAGAGAGAAACATCGACTGGTTCCTTTATCATAGGCACCCTGACTGGGGATCGAGCCCACAACCTGGGAATGCACCCTGACCAGGAATCGAACATGCAACCTTTCAGTTTACAGGACAACGCTCCAACCAATTGAGCCACACCAGCCAGAGCATTTTTTCCTTTTTAAATAAATTTATAATAGTAATCACACACGATTACATGAAGTTGCTGGCCAATGATGACACATAAAAGTTTTTTTCAATAAGCTTACTCACAAGATTGACTGCCACCTCCCCCTCCCCCATCTTGAGTTATTCCAAATTGAGTATATTGGTTAATTGGGTTTGGACTGAAAACTTTGGGTAAGCTGTGTTTCTGACACTTCTGCTTGTTCTTAGAACCCAGAACAATGCATGGCATATAGATATCAGGAAGAAAGGATGAGAGAGAGGAGAGAGAAGAAAAGGAGAAAAAGGAGGAGAAAGAGGAGGAGGAGGGAGGGGGTGGACGAATAAACATATAAAGAAGCAAACAAGAATTGAAATGAACTTGAAATTTTAAACATCCCACAATGCAATCTACCTTGCGAATGATGACAGAGCTAGTTGAAAGAATCCCACCTTTTCCTTTGTAATTAAGTCTTTGGCAGAGCTGCAGTGATTACAGGTGACCATGTACGTGGTCGGCATTCAGTTACATGGAGTAATTATGAAGCAAATGTGTATTTATAAAAGCCATTGACAATACTGATGGTATGAGAGAACATCGATGCTAATTATAATTCATAAGCAGTATGTAGGAATATTTCAAAGAATACACTAGCTAAGCAGTTTCAAAATAATCTTCAAATTTCAGTAAGGGTGTCTCTTGCAACATCCGCTATGATTTCATCAGATTCTAACTGTTACTTTCAAATTAGACTGTGATAAAGGACCTCCCATATCTGATGTCATCGACGGCAGATAATTTCACGGCTCTGTAAATGTTTACCTAGTAAACTAAAAATAAAGTGTTTTTTTTACAACCCTGGAGATTATGGTGACTAGATGACCTCCCAGAATATTAATCATTCTTGCTGAATATATACATCTGTTTTTATTAAGGTTTAGAGAAAAGAAATGGAGGAAAGAGACATAATTGTGAGTTAAGGGAATGGAGGGTGGGTTGGGGTCATTCCCACTGGGAACATGACCGAGCCCTCCCTACAATGCATTTCTTGTTGTGACAGAGATAAACAGGGTGGGCTGTGGAAGCATCTGGAAGGAGCTTCTGGAATTATACTATTGTTAAGAAAGTAGGTCCCTTAATAAAACACTGCTGAAAGTTATTTCAAGTATGTACTAGTCCATCATGAGGAGCTTTAAATAAATAAATTAAAGGTTGTTTGGCCAGAAGATACCACTCTCCTCACATGTTCTTGATTGTTAAGCAACATGCACAGCAAAGCTCATCCTATTACAAGAAGATGGAAAACAAGAGGAAAATTACAGGATGTTTTAAAAAATAATACTCAAACAATTTTTTTATTTACCAACTTGATTGCAAGCCATAAAAAGTGATTAAAGACTTATTGTGCTATAATTTCTTTATAATTTGGTATTTTTAGATTCATGTTTCCAAATGATTGCATCTAAGGGACTCTCAGAATTGAAATGAAAAATTAAAAGCACTTGTACAACAAAACAAGTACTTACCAGTCGCTGGTTCTTACCAACAGAAAAAGGAGCAGGTTTTGATCCTCATCAGGTGATAGGCAGTTAATTATCGCAAAGCAGGAGGCCTTTGAAAATGGTGCTTTAAACCAGGCTTCTAAATAAGCTGGTGACCAGCAGAGGCAGGAACCCAGCATTTGGCCGAGCTCACAGACACTTACAAGCTGAGCCACAACATGCAGTCCCAGAGGGGGACCTGGCGCCTGTAGGCACTTCTAAATGCTGAATGAATGAATGAATGAATGAACGAATGAATGAATGATCGATCAGATATGGCTCAGAGGTCACTGACCCATGGAGTAAAAGGATTTTTAGAGGCTTCCTATTTGTTTGGTGATGGATATTTCTACACTTATACACTAGCCTGACTTTAATGACTAACTTTTGTAGTGACCCTTTCCTAATTGAATCCTCAAACACCCCCTAACTGCCTGCTTGTCCCCTAAGTGTCACAGGCCCCCTCACTCACTACAGTCATGTACTAAATGTTTATGCCACAGGATGAGCTTGTTCTCCTTCTACCTGTTCACCCGGGTCAGGGAGTTGTTCTGACATCAGAGCCTAAGGGGGAAATGTACAGGCGTGTTCATCCAGGCTGATGAAAGGCTGATTACTTTGCAGGTTCTGCTCCCTGAGAAGACATCATCTTTCAAGACTCTTCTGTGTCCTCCTGACATCTGGCAACCCCAGGCCATCTAGGAGACACCAGATGGAGCCACTGGACTCTGGGGACAGGAGTAACCACAGACAAAAGGACAGAGGGATGTAGGGGCAGGTTGGGGATAAGAGAGAGGACTTGAAAATGGGAAGAGAGTGTTTCCTCTGCACTGCTGAGACCACCTAGCGGGTTCATAGTAAGTTGTAATTTATGGCTGAAATCTGAGGAGGTGGTCGTTTCACACAGTTTCAGGTTCTCTGTGGGTGCTGTCTATTCCCTGCCTTTCACGATATAGCTTGAGTTCTGGGGCTATGTTCAGTCGTCAATAATGCACAAATGTTCACCCATTTTGATTAATTTATTTTTTATAAATCTCAGTCAGTGTTTTCTGGAGAGCGCTGTACCCTTCACAAAGGAAACCTATGCTTCCATAATTCCATTTACTTCTACCAGCCAAGCTACGAGGTAGGTGTTATCCACTCCCCCACCCATACCCGTTTCCCACTCAGCACCACTTAGTAGAAGAGAAGACTGAGGCCCAGAGAGGTTCGCTGACTTTTCTAACCAAGCCCTCCCAGCCAGCAGGCGGCAATACCCCTGACTCTGAAAATCCCGGCCTTTCCTCTCTGCCATGATTAATCACTCTGGGCTGCGCCTAAATGTTGATTTGTTTGTTTGTTTGTTTTTGTTTGTGTGGCTGGGTTTTCGTTTTTCAATATTTAATAATGTGCCCACAGAGATCAGATTAATCTGGTTTTCTTACTGTTTCAAGAAATAACAGAAAAATCATCTCGGACTCACAAAGAGTAGCTTCCCATGTGGGGAGTAGATGGGAGAGATTCTTAGGAGTCACTAAAGGTAGCTCTACTGTGAAAGTCAGGGGCAGTGGCTCAATTGTCCAGGAAAAGGACACATAGGACAGTAGCCTGAGCCCTGCAAGGGCGCAGAGGAAAAGATAGACTCTGAGCCCTGTCTGGTCTATCAGTCCATGGAATCTATCTGACATCTGCCCCGGCAGTTTTTCACCCACAGGGACTTAAAATGGGAGAGGAGAGGTGAATGTTTACAAGAGAAGGACATGGGAAAAACGAAGCCACCTCCTCTACATTTGAGGTCAGTTTCTGCTCGGCACCTGGACCCTCTCCACAGCAGAAAATGGGCCCCAGCATTCTAGGTTGCACCCAAGGAGGGGCTGGGCCAGCCTCTGTGCACGCCGGCCTTCCCTCGGTGGGTAGAGATCTCAGCCGGGCCGCGGCGCCAGCCCTCAGAGAGGAGGGAGGCCAGCGGAGCCAGGCTTGGCTTTGAATTCTGCACGTTGATCTTTTCCTGGTCAGCCATATGTGGTATGATACTCTTCTGTGATGCTGGGCACTATAAAATAGGCTTTGTGTTCAATGAGTTTGCCCAACTGTAGGCCATTGTGTAAGTGTTCTGAGCATGTTTGAGGTAGGCTAGGCTAATCTATGATATTCGGTAGTTCAGGTATATTAAATCCTTTTCAACTTACAATATTTCCAAGTTGCAATAGTTTTATCGGGATGTGACCCCAACATAAGAAAAATCCCTGAAGAATTTACCCCTTAAAAAGTAAGATATTTTTTCATGGAGGATTGTGTGATCAGATGATTTGGAAAAGAAGATACCACCAGGCAAGGTTGTCTTTCCTGAGAACTGTGGAATGTGCTCACCATCACTTATGTCACATGACTGAAGACCAGCTCCGAGACATTTACAGTTTTAAATTATCATGCCATTCTTCCGTTAAAATTATTTCGCGTGTACCAGGGTAATTTACTAAGCTTTCTCTTCCCTGCATTCTCCCTTTTACCTGTCTTAAGCAGGGAGCTGAGTTTTGTGACTTCTTGCTTTGGTGCCATGGCTTCGCAGGAAGCAGAAGCAGCCTGATGTCCAAGGCTGTCGTAAAGTCCAAGCCGATAAAAGAAGGCAGGGGCCTCGAGTGGATTGGTAGCTCCAAAACCACTGATTTTAGGCAATACGAGTACATTTTTTTCGTTTTAGTAATTATCTATATACTTTAACATGGATTAGAAATACGTATGTGGGAAATATCTAGCACATAAAACCTGTGATTTCCTATATATTATTGCTTAAGAGGGGTATCTGCCAGGCATTGGTAATGCAAATGGTGAGAGCAGTTGAATTACAGGGTAGCACATGCCTGTCATAGGCACAGGACCCAGGAGGTTGATGCTTGGCTATGACTGCTCAGATGCACAGTTAAAACAAGCCGCTCATCAGTGGCTTAGATTCTTATTCCCTATATTCCTAGACACATCATTGTATTCTGCCAGCAATATGTCAAGCTCTCACCTTCAAAATTGACAATCTGTTAGAGGAAAAAGTCGGGACCAATGACCATAATTATAATTAGAAAAGGTAGATCATTTATCTTTGTCCATCTCAACTAAATACACTCCCGACTTGGATTTCTTGGTGCTAGTAAGCAGCAGTAGGTGCCAGACCCTGGAGATGGACAAGCCCAGGTTCAAAGCCTTGCTCTGTCACTGACTAGTTTGACCTATGACACATTGTTTAATTTCTTGAAGCCTCAGTTTCTTCATCTGTAAAACATGGAAAATGCTACTAGATACCTCATGAAGGCCTTATGATGATTCCGTATGCATTAGAACTCTTATGCCTATGCCTGGTATATGATAAGTCCTTCATACTTTTTTGCTCTTAAATAACTTTTTAAAATGTTTTCATTGATGTAGAACCTTATTTAGTCTTACATTTAGCAGTGCCAAGTTAGCAGTTCACCATTAATGGACTAATTATTTTCACTGAGGAAACTCTTTAAACATACATTTTTAAAAATAGAGTTATTATTTTAATTCATCATTAACTTACATGTTTTAATAACATTCTTTTGCTTTCGTTAACTTGTTTTTACAGTAACACGCTATCTTTGGCAAGTAATACTGGTTTTCATTCATGAAAAGTATATAAATTTTCACTTAAACCATTTCAGTTTAGAGAAGATAATTCTATGTAAAGAAGATTATTAGGTAAAAAAATTATACAAGGGAAATGCCCCCAAGTCCAAAATTATGGAGCCGCTACAAAGACTGAACTTTGGAAACAAACCGAGTGCTTCCCAGGCCTACTTTCCCCTCTGGCATCCTAATATTTCACAGCCTGCCATGGCCCTTTTTCTCCAGCTTTATCGAAGCATGATTGACAAATAAAAATGATATATATTTAGGTGTACAAGGTATAATTTCTGGTGTATGACATGATGATTTAATATATGTATACATTATGAAATGATTACCACAATCAAGTTAACACAACCATTACCTCACAAAGTTACCATATTTTTGGATGAATGTGGTGAGAACACTTAAGATCATCTCTCTTAGAAGTTTCTAGTATAAAACACAGTAGTATTAACAATAATCACCATGCCGTATATTAGATACTCAGTATTTATTCATTGCATAACTGAAAGTTTGTACCCTTTAATCAACATCTTCCCATTTCCCCCACCCCACAGACCCTGGCGACCACCATTCTACTCTCTTGTTCTATGAGAGTGCCTTTTTTTAGGTTCCATATACATTTAAGATCATATTTGTCTTGTTGTGCCTGGCTTATTCTACTTAGCTTAATGCCCTCAAGGTCTATGCATGTTGTCACAAATAGCAGGACTTCCTTCACTTTTTATAGCTTAATAATATTCCTAGATAGATATATAGTTGGACAGATAAATAAATATAGAGAGATATATATCACATCCGTGCATCTACTGATGAGACTTAGGCTGTTTCCATGTCTTGGCTGTTGTGAATAATGCTACAATGAGCATGGAAGTACAGATAGCTCTTTAAGATTCTTATTTAATCAGCCCTGGCTGGTGTGGCTCAGTGGATTGAGCGCCGGCCTGTGGACTGAAAGGTTGTTGGTTCAATTCCTGGTCAGGACATATGCCCGGGTTGCAGCCCAGGTCCCCAGTTGGGGGCATGAGAGAGGCAATCAGTTGATGTTTCTTTTGCACATTGATGTTCCTCTCCCTCTTTTATAAAAAAATAATAAGAAAAGATTCTTATTTAATCAAAATAGTCTGTTACTGGCTTAAGAACAGACACATAGATCAAAGAAACAAAATAGAGAGCCCAGAAATAAAACCACATCTTTATAGTCAATTAACATTCGACAGAGGAAGCAAGCACATACAATGGGCTAAAGATAGTTTATTCAATAAGTGGTGTTGGGAAAATTAGACTGGTACCTGCAAAAGAAAGAAAACTAGACTACCAACTTATACCATATACCAGAATAAACTCAAAATGGATGAAAGACAAATATAAGTCACAATACCATAAAAATCCTAGAGGAGAACATAAGCAGTAAAATTTCAGGTATCTTGCATAATGATATTTTTGCCAATATATGTCCTAGGACAGGGGAAACAAAGAAAAAAAATAAACAAATGGGACTACATCCAATTAAAAAGCTTCTGGACAGCTGAAGAAACCATCATCAAAATGAAAAGTGAACCCACTGTATTGAAGAACACATTTGCCAAAGATACACTGGACAAAGGTTTAACCTCCAAAATATATAAAGAACTTACACGATTTAACACCAAGAAGACAAACAATCCAATTAAAAATGGGCAAAGTCCCTGAATAGACACTTCTCCAAGGAGGACATACAGGTGGACCATAGACATATGAAAAAATGCTCAACTTCACTAACCATCAGAGAGATGCAAATTAAAATTACAATGAGGTATCACCTCGCACCTGCCAAAACAGCTGTCAATAAATCAACAAACAAGTGCTGACAAGGATATAGAGAAAAGGGAACCTTAGTAGGTTGTTGGTGGGAATGCAGACTGGTAAAAAACAGTATGGAGTTGCCTCGAAAAATTAAAAATGGAACTGTCTTTTGACCCAGTGGTTCCACTTCTGGGAATATACCCTAAGAATCCCGAAACACCAGTTCATATGTTCCTATGTTCACAGCAGTGTCATTTACTACAGCCAAGATTTGGTAACTGCCTAAGTGCCCATCAGTAGATGAATGGATTAAAAAGCTGCTACATTTAAACAATGGAATACTACTCAGGGTAAAAAAATAATTCTTACCTTTTGTGACAGCATGGAAGGAACTGGAAACTATTATGCTAAGTGAAATAAGCCAGTTGGTGAAAGACAAATACCATACGATCTCACTTATAAGTGGAATCTAATGAACAAAGTAAACTAATGAGCAAAAATAGAATCGGAGGCATAGAAACATGAAACAGACTGACAGCTGTAAGAGGGAAGGGGGGAGGTGGGGACTGGCTGAAAGAAGGTGAAGGGATTAGTCAAAGAACATAGATGCATGACTCATGGACATAGACAATGGTATGGGGATTGATTGTGGGAATGGGGGGTGGGCTGGGCAAAGGAGGAAAAATTGGGACAACCGTAATAGCATAAACAATAAAGTATTTTTTTAAAGATTCTTATTTAATTTTTCAGGGGTATATACCCAGAGGTGGAACTGCTAGATCATATGGTAGTTCTATTATTGTTTTAGGAACATCCATACTGTTTTCCACATGGCTATAAGAATTTACTTTCTCACCAATAGTGTATAAGGGATTTTTTTCTCCACATCTTCACCAACACTTATCTCTTGTCTTTTTTATAATAGCTATCCTAACAGGTGTGAGAAGATATCTCATTGTGGTTTTGATTCGTATTTTCTTGATAATTAGTAAAGTTGAACAGACCTTTCAATGTACCTGTTAGCCATTTGTGTGCCTTCTTTGGAGAATTGTCTATTTGCCCATTTTGAGTCAGGTATTTTTTTCTTTTGCCATTAAGTTTTGTGAGTTCCTTATATATTCTGGATATTAGCCCATTATCAGATATATGCTCTGCAAATATTTTCTCCCATTCCATAGGTTACCTTCTCATTTTGTTGATGGTTTTCTTTACTGTACAGTAGCTTTTTAGTTTGACGTAGTCCCACTTGTTTATTTTTGCTTTTGCTTCCTGTGGTTTTGGTGCCATGTCCAAAAATCATTGCCAAGACCAATGCCAAGAAGCACTGTCCCTATGTTTTAGATTTAGAATTTTTATGGTGCAGACCTTACATTTGGGTCTTTAATTCATTTTGAGTTCATTTTTGTATATGATGTAAGATAAAGGGTCCAGGTTCATTCAATTGCATGTGGCTATAGAATTTTCCCAACATCGTTTTTTAAAAGGAATATGTTTTCCCCATTGTGTATTAGAATTGGTACTATAAAAATAAAAGGCACCCTTGTCAGAGATTAGTTGATATATAGCCCTTTTTGAAAGCTCTTTTGTTAGTTTTTTATAGTATCTGATGACTTGTGGTTAGGAAATTAAGGAAGAGCTTAAAAGGAAAGGAAGAGATGCTATTTTATTAACCTCTAAAACAGTACTTCTCCAACTTTAGCATGCATACCAATTACCTGAGGATCTTAAGATGCATATTCTGATTCAGTAGATCTGGGGTGGGTCCCAAGGATTTGCATTTCCAACAAGCTCCCAGGTGTTGCTGGTGCTGGTGGTTGGAGGCACACACTGTGAGTACAGTAGGTGTTAAAATAAATAAATGTTACACACACACGATTAAATATATATGTATACACAAATGCACATACCATTAAAACAGATATGCCCTTGCTTTAAGATTAATCACATCGCCCTTTTTTAAGTAGGGAAGTCCATTTTCTCAGTAAGAAATGGTAAAGAAATGTTTTCCAAATCTCAGATATTTGCAAATAATATTTCTGTATGCCTGGAAATGCTAGGATATTTAACTAAAAGAATTCAGAACTAATAAGAGAACTCAGTTATATAGACATCAATAGAAAAAATAGATTTCCTATAAGGCAGTAAGAAGCAGTTAGAAACTATAACTCTGTGTGTGTACAGGGTGGGAAAGAGGAGTTTCATTCACCATAGCAAACTAAAAATACAAAGTACCTAATGCTTTACTTAGCCAAAAATATACAGGAGCTATAAGAATAAAATAACACATTAGAACTTAATCAGGGTAAATCCACATGCAAAATAATGAGTTTGGACCCTTTCCTTATACCATATACAAAAATTAACTCAAAATAAATCAAAGACCTAAACTTAAGAGCTAAAACTATAAAACTCTCAGAAGAAATCATAGGGGGAAAGCTTCATAACATTGGATTGTGATAACTTCTTGTATATAACACAAAAAGCATAAACCAAAAAAAAAAAAAAGATAAATTGGACTTCATTAAAATTTAGAGCATTTGTGCATCAAAGGAAACTACCAAGAGTGAAAAGGCAACCCATGGAATAAGGAAATAGTTACAAATCATAGGTTTGATAAGGGTTTAATATTCAGAATAAATAAAGAACTCCTAAAACTCAACAACAACAACAAAAATAAACAACCTCATTAAAAATGGGCAAAGGTTTTGAATAGACATTTCTCCAAAGAACGTGTACAAATTGCCAATGAGCACATGGAAAGATACTCAACATCACTAATCACTAGGGAAATGCAAGTCAAAACCACAGTGAAATACCACCTCACAACTATTAGAATTGGTACTATAAAAATAAAATAAAATAAATAAGAAACAACAGGTTTTGCCTAGAACGTGGAGAAACTGGAGCCCTTCTGTCCTGTTGGTGGGAGTGTAAATGGTCTGGCTGCTAATGAAAAACAATAGTGCAATTTCTTTAAAAATTAAAAATAGAATTGACCTATTATCCAGCAATTCTATTTCTGGGTACGTACCCAGTTGAAAGCTCATTAGGAGTGTGTGTGTGTATGTGTGTGTGTGTATGTGTGTGTACATACACATGCAAGCAGAAGAAACCTGACAAAATGATTCTGAAATACATTAAAAAAGTCAATAATATTTTGAAAAAGGAAACTAATGAAGGATGTATCTAACTAAAAATAAAAATATGCTATAAAATAAAAGACAAAAACTGATGAACTGGTCTACAAAATTTTTATAACTTCCATTGTTAAAAAATAAACACACAAAAAGCAAACTATAAATGGGAAAATATTTGCTGTAAGTATAATAAAGGGCTAATAAGCTTAATATATAAAAATTCTTATATATCAATAAGAGAGACACAATTATACTCACAGAAAATGAGCAAAGGAAAAAAAGGGCAATTCATGAGGTAAAAAATGTGGTGGCCAATAAGTTATGGAAAAGTTTCTATTTCATCAATAATCAAAGAAATGTATGTTCTTGCTCCCTCTGTTGAATATTAATTGACTATAATGGTGGGTTTATTTCTGGGCTCTCTATTCTGTTCCATTGATCTGTGTGTCTGTTTTCATGCCAGTACCATGCTGTTTTGATTAACTATGGCCTTACAGTATAGTTTCATATTAGGTAGCATGATTCCTCCAACTTTCTTCTTTCTTGGGACCACTGTTGCCATGCAGGGCATATTATATTGTGGTTCCATATAAATATTTAAAATATTTGTCCTAGTTCCATGAAATACATAATTGGAATCTTGATAGGAATTATCTTGAATATATAGATTGTTTTGGGTAGTATGGACACTTTAATAATGTTAATTCTTCATATCCATGAGCATGGTATGTGCTTCCGCTTATCTGTACCGCCTTCTATTTCTTTCTTCAGCGTCTTAGAATTTCATGAGTACAGGTCTTTTACATCCTTCGTTAGGTTTATTCCTAGGTATTTTATTCTTTTTGTCTCAATTGTGAATCGGATTGTTTTCTTTCATTCCCTTTCTGTTAGTTCATTATTGGCATATACAAATGCAACTGATTTCTGGGTATTAATTTTATATCCTGCTACTTTGATGAATTTATTTATCAGCTCTAGTAGGTTCTTGGTGGAATCTTTGGGGTTTTCTATGTACAGTATCATGTCATCTGCAGATAAAGACAGTTTTACTTCTTCCTTTCCAATCTGGATGCCTTTTATTTCTTCTTCTTGTCTGATTGCTATGGCTAGGACTTCCAGTACTATGTTGAATAAGAGAGGTGAAAGCAGACATTCCTGCCTTGTTCCCAATCTTAAAGGGAACACTTATAGTTTTTGCCTATTGAGTATGATGCTGGCAGTGGCTTTGTCATATGTGACCTAGTTTATTCAATAAATTGCGATGGGAAAATTGGACAGATATGTGCAGAAAAATGAAACTAGACCACTTTATTACACCATACCCAAAAAATAAATTCAAAATGGGTCAAAAACTTAAATGCTAGATCCAAAACTGTAAAAATCTTAGAAGAAAACACAGGCAGCAAAATCTCGGACATTGCTCGTAGCAATATTTTATTGGCTATATCTCCCCATGCATGGGAAATGAAAGAAAAAGTAAACAAATGGGACTACATCAAACGAAAAAGTTTTTTGACAGCAAAGGAAACCATCAACAAAATAAAAACAAACCCATGGAATAGGGGAACGTATTCACTGGTACCCCTGATAAGGGGTTAATATCCAAAATTTATAAAGAACTTACAAAACACCACCAAAATAACAAACGACCCAATTGAAAAATGGGCAAAGGACATGAATAGACACTTCCCCAAAAAGGACATTCAGATGGCCAATAAACATATGAAAAGATGCTCAATGTCACTAATCATAAGAGAAATGCTCATTAAAACCACAATGAAATATCACCTCACACCTGTCAGAATGGCTATCATCAATAAATCAACAAACAGCAAGTACTGGCGAGGATGTGGAGAAAGGGGAACCCTTTTGCACTGTTGGTGGGAATGCAGACTGGTGCAGCCACAGTGGAAAGCAGTATGGAGATACCTCAAAAAATTAAAAATGGATCTGCCTTTTGACCCAACAATCCCAGTTCTGGGAATATATCTGAAGGAACCAGAAACAATAATTCGAACGAACATAAGCACCCCTATGTTCACTGCAGCGTTATTTACAATTGCCAAGACATGGAAGCAACCCAAGCGTACATCAGTAGATGAGTGGATAAAACAACTATGGGACATTCACACAATGGAATACTACTTACCATAAAAAGAGAAGAAAATTTTACCCTTTGCAACAGTATGGATGGACTAGAGAAAATTCAAGTAAAATCTTGAAGTTCAGGAGCTAGAGCTAAAGTGATATTCTGTGGAATTTCAGGAAGCAGATTTTTATGTTGTTACTCCACTAATCTCCACATTTAGCATCCATCTCATGATCTAACAGTAAAACTGTTGAAGCTCCAGCCATCTCACCTGCTTTCTGGAGAGCTGGGAGTAGAAAGAGGAAAAAAAAAATACTTCCTACCTCTAATGGCACGAAAATGCAAACAAAGCTAGAAGAAACAGTCTTTACTGCATGTGACTCTGCTCAATTAACAATCTGGCGTTCTGTTACTAAAGAAGAAAAAGAGAAAAGTTATCAGGGAACAGTCTCTATCTCTGCCAGTGCCTCGCTGCCTACACAGGAGTCAGGCAATAAATTGACCAGAGGGCTCTGCCTCCTACACATTGTCCCCAAAGAGCAGTGCACACCAGAATTCTCACTCACTGACCACGGAGAGTAGGGAAATTCCTACACTCCTACATATGGAATTTATTTCAAGATCTACTTGGTAGATATTTAAGCTAGAATATATTTAGCCAACATTACAGTTAAAGATAAGCAAACATCAAGACAGTTATATATATTTTATATATATATATATACACACACACATATGTATAAGCATCCCTTCTCCATAAATATCTAATATTATAAGCTTTCTATGAATGCTTGTGATATTCAATTTTTACATGGTTATACTCTTTTAAGATGCATGCATGGAATTATAATTACTGTATAATGCTATGTTATATTTTTTCACTTAATGTTATTTAAAATAACTTTCCTCACATGTCCATATAGTCCAAAAATCTACCATTTTGATGCCAAGACATAGACTCAATATACCATTTCTATTATTTCCAATTTGTTTTGTGTCATTTTTTTGTCACTGCAAATAGACGAGCTATAAACATTGTAGTACAGATAAGCATTTATTTCTTTCAAGTATTTCTTTCAAATATATTTTCAAACACAGGATTATCAGGGCAAGGACTATGACCAATTTGATGGCTCCTATGTGAACCATATTATGTCCAGAAAGTTCTCTAATTTTCGAGATATCTACACCATTCAGTGAAGCTATTTTGTCAGCAGCCCTGGCATATCTAAATTTCTCTCCCATTAAATAGTTTCCAGTTCACTGGCGATACAGTGATATCATTACACCACTTGAATTTGAATGTCTTTATTTAAGCTCGACATCATCCATGTTTACTTATTTATATTTTTACTCCCCGTGAGTCATATGTCCATTCATATGACTGCAACCTAACTATAATCAGAAACTGGCACTGGAAGTTTGCATCAGTTCCTCTTATCTTCTGAGTCCTATATTTGTTTCAATCATTTTTATGACAGATGATTTTGTTTTCATTCTGTTGCTTTCCTTTTTTCCTAGGGCAGCTCAAATGACAGTAAAAGGATTAAAAAGCAATATTTCTTAGAAGGCATAATGCTGCACATGTTTCTGCTCAACTGGGAATCCATTGTCTGCTGGGGCCCAAGTCAGGAAGGTGTGTTTCCTATTAGGAGCCCTCTCTGCTGAGAAATGGCAGGACGTGGGATCTGGGGCAGCTGGGCAGGGACCGGAATGAATGATGAAGTAAAGAAAAGCAAGCTACCATCCCAGCCACGCTAAGTGCCTTGTGGGAGGCGTTTTGCAGCCCATACAGGTGATATCCTAGTTTTGCACTTAATACGTTACTGGAAAGTCATTTGAATTTGAATGTCTGAAAATCACATTTTTTTTAGGGTACATGTTATGGATTGGGGGAAATCTGGTTTATAACCAAGGAGAAAAAAATTAGTGAATCTCTACCTATCGGTCCCCGAGGCACTGCCTATCTCCGGCCTGGGCCATTCAGTGGACTGAAGAGAAATACTGAGTCAAGTATCTCCGTTTTCTTTGTACCCCTGCCCATGATCCCCAGCAGAGGGTCACGAAGCCCTCAGCTTTTAAACTTAAATCCTGGGACACACTAGTCACCTGGAGCAGAGGTGGTGCTTCTTTTCTAGCATGGGGACCAGCAGAACACAAACGAACCAATAAAAGCCAATAAATAAGCATGAAAATTACCAATTGTGATACACTCTAAAAAGGAAATAGAACGATGAAGTAAGAGCAAGTCGGGGTGGTGCTATCTGAGATAAGATGGTCAGGAAGGGTGTCCCTGGGGACATGCTGGCGGTTTCTGAAAACAAATGGTAGAAAGATCACTTTTCACACTTGATTCCCATTCCCAGAAAAGGAGTTTCTATTTTCAGCATTCAGTTATATTCAGTAGGTGTTTTATATAAACACTGAGGTCAGCATTGTGCTAGTGTTAGGGAAAATAACAATGTTATTATTATCTGAATGAAGTATTATGAAAGTACAGTGTGTTAGTATCACTCAGATATTAGGGGGAAGCACACTGTGCTAACATAGCAGTAAAGAGAAAACAAACTAAGGGTTTATGTTATAATTCAGGAAAATAGGTCAAGAGGGCAAATTTGGCGGACCAGGAAAGGGCCCAGAACTGTTTGGCACCTTTGTAACTTCTAGCGAAAAAGAGCAAAATGACTCAAATAATGCTTTATAAAATCAACTGACTTGAAATTCTCCATATATGTATGGCAAAGGGTATCAAAATAAATCTTGAGAGACAAAAGGGATTCCCGAGTTTACATTTTGTTTCCAAGGTGACAGCATCTTCCTATAAAATCTGATAGTAAGTAACTTTTTAGAATAGTCATGAACATCGGTGAATGATTTGAGCAGACATTTTACTCTTTGGGGGCCTAATTTATTTTGAATTGAGGTGCCTAGAATACATCAGCGATATTTTTCTCCGTGGCCCCACACCAGATTCATGGATTCTCCAAAGGTCGCGTGGTCCAGGAGAATCACGAAGGAAACGCAGGCTGCTCATCTTCCCAAAGCTTGCTTAGCACAGACTGTATTTAGACATATTTCTTAATGATAGCTTTGCCACTCCAAAACCTGGCTGACAATGCATGGCAGCACCGCAGCACCTCGCATGATGTTTGCAGTTCAGCTCTCATCTCTTGGCCTTGCCGTTCCTCTGAACTGCTCACTGCTTATGCCCTGGCAGCTTCAGCCTCCAGCTGGGACCAGGGCTTAGTTTCTCTCTTCTATCCCGCCCTTCCAAGGAAGGAAAAACTCAGACCTTGATTTCTTGGCACAAGTTCCTTTAGCCTTGCTCAAGCCCAGCTCACATAAAAAAAAAAAGTGTAAAAACATTTGTAAAGTTTCATTTTAAATTAAAATTAAATACCATATTTTGCCACGAATAATGTGCACCCACGCTTTTGGCCCAAACTTTCAGAGAAAAAAATCTTTCATTTTAATTTTTTAACTCAACTTTTTATTTATTTATATTTAGATACTTGTTTTCCGTATTATAAAGGAATTTTAGCATTTATTTTTTAACATATTGTGGTACAAGAAATTTTATGTAACAAATAATTACAA
The DNA here is from genome assembly GCA_004026545.1 of Mormoops blainvillei. Lineage (NCBI taxonomy): Eukaryota > Metazoa > Chordata > Mammalia > Chiroptera > Mormoopidae > Mormoops > Mormoops blainvillei. The sequence continues at coordinate 27,989 of PVJD01004290.1, read as the reverse complement.
AATACTAGAACAGATACACAGTACAAGAAATTTTATGTACCAGTAACAAATTAGTACTACCCGTGTATAAAGTGCACGCTTATTTTTCCCTCAAAAATTTGGGCAAAAATGTGCACATTATATACAGCAAAATACAGTAAGTATCTAATCCAAAGATGTACATGAAGTCAGAGAAACTGGATCCTGCCCTGGGGCTACAACTAGTAACTGTGTTACTTCTGGAAATTAATTTAGTGCTTTGGGGGCTTATATTTACATCTGTAAAATGGTAGGTCCCAATACATTTTGTCATCGACACCCACTCATTCACCAGCAGTTTGGGTGCCCACTGTTGGCCAAGCCCTCTGCTGGGTGCTAGGAAAATCACAGAGATGATGGTCAAGGAGTCTGCACTCCTGGTTTTACTGGTCATTGACTGCCATCAACCTCTACTAAGTCAGGTGACAGCATGGCCAGAGAAACCTATGGACTATTTTTACTTTTAAAAAGCCATATCTTGAGAGAAATTTTAGACATGTTTCCCCAATTCAAAGTAGAAAAGGGGCCATAATATTAGTCTACTATTATACCATGTGTGTCATATGCAAGGATGCTAGATCAGATTTAGGAAAGGGAGCATCCAAGAATGAACCCCAAGCTTTCTGCTTCATTCCCTGAAAGGCCCTATTGAAAACATTTGGGGCAGCATTTCTCAAAATGTGTCCCATAGTAGTGCATTAGTTCCTCAGCATGTTAATAGTGTTCTGTGAGAGAAAGTCCCAGATTATAGAAATTGGAGAGATAATAGGCCTAAAAATTAAACAGGTTTTCTTAGAGTAGTTTTCTTGGTGTTTTTGTTGTGTAATGTGGCTCTAGAAGCACAGAGAGGTATATTTTGAAGCACCAACAAAACTTACTTGACCATAGAACTTGTTCATCTGTTTTGCAGAGCACTTCAGGGGGCTGGACCTCCAGAAGAAAACAGTTTTTTATTTTTAAATGTGACTTCCAGGCAGATGGAAGCATCGGTAGATACACTTCATCTCCTAGCACAACCAAAAGAAAGACAACAACAAATTTAAAAACAAAAAATAAGCAGAGCTGCCAAAAAATCAAACTGTCTGGAAGTTCAACAACCAAGAAGTTAAAGAAGCAACATTCATTCGGGCTGGTAGGAGGGGTGGAGAATGGTAGCTGGGGTGGAAGGGACATATGACAAGACTGTGGCTGGCAGACCAGGGCAGGCAAGGCAGGGACTGGCAGACCAGGTGGTCCCACATTTGTGTGCAGATAAACCGGGAGGAACAACTGGGGAGTAAGAGAGACCTCGAAACCCAGGGTTTCGGTGTGGGAAAAGAAAACCTCAAAACCTCTGCCAGTAAAAACCTATGGGGGTTGTGGTGGTGGGAGAAACTGCCAGTCTTATAGGACAGTTTGTTTGAGAGACCCCTGTGGGTCTCTCAAATCCACCCACCTGGGAATCAGCACCGAAGGGCCCAATTTGCTTATGGGTAGCAGGAGAAGTGACTGAAAGGCGGCCAAGAGCCAAGCAAGTGGCATTGTTCTCTCTCAGACCCCTCCCCCACACACAGAGCCAAAAGGCAGTGATGTGGGTTGCCCCACCCTGGTGAATGCCTAAGACTCCACCCCTCACAACGTAATAGGTGAACCAAGACAAAAAAAAATATGACCCAAATGAAAGAACAGATAAAAGCTCCAAAAATAGAATTAAGCAATGAAGAGATAGCTAACCTAATAGATGCAGAGTTCAAAACACTGGTAATCAGGATGCTCATGGAAATGGTTGAGTATGGGTGCAAAATGGAGGAAAAAGTGAAGGCTGTGCAAAGTGAAAAAAAGAAAAATATACAGGGAATGGAAGTCAGAACTCAAATCAATGATTTGGAGCAGAAAGAAGAAGTAAACATTCAGCCAGGACAGAATGAAGAAACAAGAATTCAAAAAATGAGGACAGGTTGAGGAACCCCTGAGACAACTTTAAATGCTCCAACATCCGAATCATAGGGGTGCCAGAAGGAGAAGAGGAAAAGCAAGACATTGAAAATTTATTTGAACAAATAATGATGGAGAACTTCCTCAATCTGGCAAAGGAAATAGACTTCCAGGAAGTCCAGGAAGCTCAGAGAGGCCCAAAGAAGTTGGACCTAAGGAAGCACGCACCAAGGCACCTCATCATTATATTACCCAAGATTAAAGATAAGGAGAGAATCTTAAAGCAGCAAGAGAAAAGGAGACAGTTACCTACAAAGGAGTTCCCATAAGACTATCAGCTGATTTCTCCAAAGAAACCTTACAGGCAAGAAGGGGTTGAAAAGAAGTATTCAAAGTCATGAAAGGCAAGGGCCTACATCCAAGATACTCTATCTGGCAAAGCTATCATTTAGAATGGAAGGACAGATAAAGTGCTTCCCAGATGAAGTTAAAGGAGTTCATCATCATCAAGCCCTTATTACATGAAATGCTAAAGGGACTTATCTAAGAAAAAGAAGATGATCAAAAATATGAACAGTAAAATGACAACAAATGCACAACTATCAACAACTGAACCTAAAAAAATGAAAACAAACACAAACTAAGCAAACTGCCAGAACAGGAACAGACTCACAGAAATGGAGATCACGTGGAGGGTTATCAGTGGGGAGGGGAAGGGTGGAGAATGGGGGAAAAGGTACAGGGAATAAGAAGCATAAATGGTGGGCACAAAATAGACAGGGGGAGGTTAAGAATAGTACAGGAAGTAGAGAAGCCAAACTACTTATATGTATGCCCCATGGACATGAACTAAGCGGGTAATGCTGGTGGTGGGGGTAGGGAGGGTGCAGGGTGGAGGGGAATAAAGGGGAGAAAAGAATGGGACAACTGTTATAGCATAATCAATAAATTTTTTTTTAAAGACATAAACCAGGGCAATGTAATAGAGACTGAGAGGGCTACTTCAGCTGGACCAGCTAGGGAAGGCCTCTCTGAGGAGGTGACAGCTGCCCTGACTCTGGATGATGAGCAGAGAACTGGGGGAGGGTGTGCCAGTGCAAAGGTCCCTGGGTGAGTGCTCAGGGGTGAGGGAGGAAGCCTCATGTCTGCAGCAGAGAAAGAGAGAGTGAGGGGAGGGACAAGACCAGAGGCTGCCAGGCCACATCCTGAGGGGCACCATAAACCGTGGAGAGCTTGAGCTATGTCTAGTCACCGTGTAAAGCTGTCAGAGCTTTAGAAGCAGGGAATGACATTACCTGATTTACATTTTTTAAAGGTCAATGTGTTCCTTTCTCACTCCCTGGCCTTCTTGGCGGCTGTTCTTGGTTGGGGGCCATCCCACACGTGGCCTCAAAGCAATGAAAAAGCCACTGGAGTTGATCAATTCTAGGCTCCAACTTACTATAAAAAGTGGAAAGTACATGCTGGGGTACAAGCAGACTCTGAAGATGACCAGACAAGGCAAAATGAAGCCGGTCATGCTCACCGACAGCTGTCCGCCCTAGGACATCTGAAAGAGAGCGCTCCGCCATGCTGGCCAAGGCTGGCACCCATCACTGCAGGGGCCATGATACTAACTTGGGCACAGCATGTGGAAAATACTGAGTATGCATGCTGGCTGTCACTGATCCAGGTAATTCTGATGTCATTAGAAGCATGACAGAACAGGCTGGTGAAGAGGAAATCAAGGCAATTTGTCTTTAATAAAACTGGCCAGAGCTTGGTTTTTAAAAAAAAGCAAAAACAACAACAACAAAAAGTCACCATGGCTTTTGTGGGTCATTGGGTTTGAAGAAGCCAAGAGTGAAAGTAGATAAGCTAGTGAAGAGGCCCTGTGGACCTCCAAGCTGGGTGAGGGGAGAGATTTGAGCAAGGTCAGGTGTTGCAGGGACAAGACTGTCTGGATTTCCATTATAAAACTAAAACACAGATGGACAAAGCCATTTCCAAGGTTATTGTGCCACAGTAGTGATGTAACATTGTGTATTAAACAGAGTAGGAACCTGATAATTGCCTCGCATCAGTTCACAGGTGATGGATTCTATCAGATGTATGTTGTTATCAGGTATTATATTTGTTTAAGAGGACTCCATCTATTAATGAACTATTAATGATTGGGTGGTAGAAAACGTACCTTTAACGAAGGCAGACTTTTCACAAATCCACCTGTGGCAGCAATGGAGCTTTCAGTGTGAGTTGGGAGAAGACCTGTTCCAGGGGTCAGCTAGCCCTGCTCCTCTGACCTCACCAAGTCCATCCAGAGACTGATTTGATGGGTCAAGGTCTTCTGCTGCCTGCAGTGGGTGGTGAACTCAGAGTCAAACCCAGGAAAAGTCCCCATCCTACCTCATGGCCCCATTTCTTCAACTGTTGAGTAGGAACAAGCCGGTCCATCCTGAGTTCAATGAGGACCTAATACAGGCAAGGTCCAGGTGGCTTTGTCAACTTGGATGAACCTTGAAGACATCATACTAAGTGAAATAAACCAGACACAAAGAGACAAATACTGTATGATTCTACTTCTATGAGGTACCTAGAATAGGCAAACCCACAGAGAGAGAAAGTAGAGTATTACCAGGAGCTGGGGGAGGGAGAAATGGAGAACTATTTGTTTAAGGGGTACAGAGTTTCTGGTTAGAGGTGATAAAACGTTCCGTAAGTGAATAGTAGCAATGTTTGCACAAAACTGTGAATGTGCTTAATGCCACTGAACTGTACACTTAAAAGTGGTTAAAACGGTACATATTATGTTATGCATATTTTACCACAATAAAAAAAGAATTAAAAAAAATTTTAAATGCATGACTTTCACACAAAACCTTGTATATGAACATACATTAGCACCTTATTCATAATAGCCCAAAAGTGGAAACAACTTAAATATCCATCAACTAGTGAATGGATAAATAAAATGTGATCCAACCATGTAGTGGAATATTATTCAGACATAAAAAGGGAATGAAGTACTGCTATGAGATAAGTGAAACTCAAAAACATGGTAAGTGGAAAGATGTCAGGCTTAAAAAGTCACATTTCAATGATTCCACTTACATGAAATACAAATCCGTAGGGATAGAACACAAATTAATATTTTTAGGTATTGGGGGTGGGAAAGAATATGAAATAACAGCTAATGGATATGGGCTTTCTCTGGCAGGGTGCTGAAAGTGTTCCAAAACTATATTGTAGTAATGTTTATACAACTCTGTGTATACTAAAAACCATTGAAGTGTATACTTTAAATGGGAAAATGTTATGGCATATAAATGATACCTCAAAGCTGCTAAATACATGTCTGTGAAAAAAAGATAGACCGAAAGGGGCTCAGGCTTGTCTTTATGGGGACTATCCATTCCCAGTTACGATTTATCTTCTTAGATCTTTGCTGTGGTAGTGGAAGGAGCCAACCTGGCTTAAAACCCACTTACATCATTTCCTGATAAAGCAACCATGGAAAAATCCTAACCTCCCTAAGATTCCCTTTCCTTATCAAAAAATACTAATAATAACAAGTGTTGCAAGGATTAATGCAGTCAGGTGTAGACATTCATTTTAGAAGTGTAAACATTTTACAAATGCTAATTATTATTTTATAGTAAGTAGTAAATGGACGGCTTGGGCGCAAAACCTGTGAGTCGTTCAGCAGGTTTCTGAACTTTTCTAGGTCTCAGAACCTTTCTAGGTCTCAATGTTCTCCTCTGAGACAATAAAATAACTTCCTCACTGGGCTATGAGAATTTAATGGGTTAATACATTGTAACACTCTTAGAATAGTGCCTGACATTCTGTAAGCATTTAATATCTATAGCCTAATTTCTTATTTTTCTCCCTAAACTTATTTGCCAACATAGTTTTTATACATGACATGTTTTTTTATTTCATTCTTCTCTTGTCTTTATCTCCTTGACCATATGTAATATATCATTCCTCTCTCTTTTTTTAGTGGCTCTTAGTTATTTATAAATCACCATATCCTTGTTTTCCTGCCATTCTTCTAAGTTATGCATGCCAAATTATTTTTGTTGCTTCTTAAATATAGGCCTTTTAACTGATAGTGTAGGTTTTTGGCTGGTCTCCAATGCGTTAGCAGCCACTTTGCTTATTGCTTCACTTCTCTGGATGTTGTTGATGATGGTGATTAGAAGAAAAAGGCTGAAAAGAAAAAGGAAAAGAAAAATGAAAATTCTACCTAGGAAATACTTATTATCTGCTCTGTTTGAAGGAAGAATAGTTTTAAATGGTAATGCCACCAAAGAAAAATGGCATGCTAACTATTGGCAGGACATCTTGTGCCTTTATAATATGTATTAATGAATTGAGCCTAAGAGAGTAGTAAGGATAACTTTCATCACTTCCTAGTCAAAACTTCATAACAAAGATATCTAACTTTAATCAAATGAAAGATACAAAAGTACAAATTTAAGAAGTAACAAAAAGGAGAAAAGATCATGAGACCCACATGCTAGTTTTAGTTTTACCCTCTGTAAACTAGATATTCAATAAGATCCCTTTGGGCACTGCTACTCTATGATTCCAACATGTATTAGGAGATTATATTCACAATAATTCATTCATTCATTCAATAAACACTTATTGAGCCTTGGCCAGTGTGGCTCAGCTGGTTGGAGCATCATCGCATAGACCGAAAAGTTGCAGATTGAATTCCTGGTCAGAACACATCCAGGTTTCGGGTTCAATCCCTGGTCTGGGTGCATACAGGAAGGCAACCAATCAATGTTTCCCTCTCTTCCCTCTCCCCCTTCTTCTTCCTCTCTAAAAGGCAATGAAAAAAATGCCTTCAAGTGAGGATAATAAACGAACAAACAAATCATTACTGAATATCTATAGTATACAGGTATATAATGTATGTGGTGATTCCTACACGAGAGGAAACCTCACAGCAGGGCACCTTACCCAGGCTGATGGTTTAGCGAAGGCTTCCTGGTCAGTATAACGTTGATCTAGGTCTTCAAGAAAAATAGGAATTAAAGAGTTGAGAGGAAGAAGAGCATTCTAAGAAGAGAAGGATGTTATGCAAGGGCACAGAGGCCTGAGAACTGCCAAAGTGTTCTGGGGACACATTAGTACAAACGTGCACTACAGTCTGGGTGGTACGGGAGTTTGTGAAGGACAGAGAGTAACCTGCTATGTGTGCCTAGTACATTGCTCGGCACGTCGTGCCATAGAGTTTGGATGTTGTCCAGCAGGCAACGGGAAACAGGGGCTTTTAAATGGTAAGTGACAGATTTCAGAAATATTTGGGAAACATATAGAAAAGAAATAAGAGGACAGGTATAGAGGTAGAAAGAATAGCTAGGAAGGAAGAAATTATAAGAGTTTAAGTAAAACTGGACAAATTGGGAATAGCGAGCATTGAAGACAGACTTGGGCCATGATCAAAAAGATACAACTGACCTGGGTGACAAATCGTAGGCACAGACTAAAGGGAAAGAAGGAGCCAAGAAATTTTCTCCCAAGTTTCTCTTGGTGTTTGAGCAGATAGTCAGTCACCAACCTCCAAGAAAGAGAGTGTTTGGGTAAGGATGGAAAGAAGAAGAATTCTGTTTTAAAGATGTTTAGTTTTAAGTGGCTGATTCATGCAAGTAGAAATGTCAGCAGGCATTGTTTCTGTGAGTCTAAAACTCAAAAGCAAGCTCTGGGCTGGACTTCCCATCCTAGAGGTCATTAGCACATATGTAAAAAAAGTCCAAAGCTGGAGGAATCATGCTACTAAATATCAAACTATACTACAAGGCCATAGTAATCAAAACATTCTGGTACTGGTGTAAAAACAGACGCATAGATCAATGGACCAGAATAGAAAGCCCCGAAATAAGCCCACACCTTTATAGTCAATTAATATTTGACAGAGGAAGCAAGCACACATAATGGGCTAAAGATATTTTATTCAATAAATGGTGTTGGGAAAATTGGACAGATAGGTGCAGAAAAATGAAACTAGACCACCTTCTTACACCACACACAAGAATAAATTCAAAATGGATTAAAGACTTAAATGTTAGACCTGAAACCATAAAAATCCTAGAAGAAAACAACAGGCAGCAAAATCTCGGACATTGCTCATGTAATTTTTTTATCAGATATATCTCCCCAGGAAAGGGAAACAAAAGAAAAAATAAACAAATGGGACTACATCAAACTAAAAAGTTTTTGCACAGCAAAGGAAATCATCAACAAAATAAAAAAACAACCCACAGAATGGGAAAATATATTCACTGATACACCTGATAAGGGGTTAATATTCAAAATTTATAAAGTACTTACAAAACTCAACACCAAAAAAAAAACCAAACAAAAAACACCCAATTTAAAAATGGGCAAAGGACCTGAATAGACAGTTCTCCAAAGAGGACATACAGGTGGCCAACAGACATATGAAAAGATACTGATGTCACTAATCATCAGAGCAATGCAAATAAAAACCACAATGAGATACCATCTCATACCTGTCAGAATAGCTATCATCAATAAATTAAAAAAACAGATGCTGGTGAGGATGTGGAGAAAGGGGAACATTTTTGCACTGCTAGTGCAAATACAGATTGGTGTAGCCATGGTGGAAAGCAGTATGGAGACGCCTCAAAAAATTAAAAATGGTTCTGCCTTTTGACCCTGCAATACTACTTCTGTGAATATATCCAAAGGAACCCAAAACACTAACTTGAAAGAACATAAGCACCCCTACGTTCATTGCAGCATTACTTACAATTGCCAAGATATGGAAGCAGCCCATGTGTCCATCAACAGATGAGTGGATAAAACAACTATGGGACATTTACACAGTGGAATTCTACTTGGCCGTAAAAAAGAAGAAAATTTTTTCCTTTGCAACAGTATGGATGGACCTGGAGCAAATTATGCTACGTGAAATAAGCCAGGCAGAGAAAGACAAATACCATACGACTTCACTCACATGTGAAATCTAATGAACAAACTGAACTAACAAGAAAAACAGAGACAGATTCATAGATGGAGAACAGATGACAGCTAGTGGGAGTGGTGGTTAGGGGGTGGAGGGATTGAGCAAAAAGGAAAAAGGACTCATGGACATGGACAATAGGGTGGTGATTGCTGGGGGGAGGGGGTAAAAGGGACTAAATGATAATGGAAAAACTATAATAAAGATTTTATTTTTAAAAAGTCACTATCACTAGACTGTAAGCTGTGAAGGGGAGATGGAGAAGGGTTCTTCTTTGTTTTAAGATGAAAATGTCATAAATAAGTCTATTTAATGAGAAAGAAAAATTAGTAAAATGAAAAATTCTGAGGCATACAAGAGAGAAGAGGTAACTAATAAAATGAATTTTACGAAAATATTCCAAATTAGAGTCTTCTAATTGGGAAGCTCCTCATGGGCCCATAAATTGTTATATGATTTGCAAAAGAAATATATTTACATTTCTTTTAAGGAGCACTTTAATTGTAGAAATCAAGAAATACTTGTAGTATTGCTGTATTATGTATGAGAAATATCCATATATCTATTAAAGTTTCCTATTTTTAATTATTAACTGAGACTATGCCCATTCATTCCATCTATCATTCCTCCCTCCCTCCCTTTTGTCCTTTCTCCCTCCTCAGTGCTAAGCCAGGATTTGTATTCCAAGCGCCAAGTGAAAAAAGATGCATCTATTTCCAGCCTTCTGCATCCCGACCCACATGCTTTTTCGTTTTTAATTTACATGCAGAGACTGAAACAGAAACAAAAAATCCTATTGCAATCATGCATGCAGTCCTGTGGGAGGAAAGCTTCAGGAAGCTGGTGAAACAATGGGATTCTGGAAAGCAAGGCTCAAATCTCCTCTCGATTGTAGGAAAGCTATATAATCAAAAGCAAATGAAGAAACCTCAGAACAGAAAAAGAAAGAAGAAACCCAACACAGTGCATCCATGTTCGCAGTGGTGTATTAAAGTTCAAATTCCCCTGCTTCTAAGTAGCCACCATCCTATTGCCCATCTTTCTGCCTGAATGGACGGGTCTGGTATTCATTCCTGGGTGAGGGGAAGACTCTAGAAATGGAATTTTCTTAATTCCTTCTCTTTACCTCTCTTTATCTTTATGTTATGTAGTAAAGTAGTTCATTTTTAAAATCTGAATAACTTATACATTGAATCACTATTTTTTTAAAAATAAAAACATTTGGACTTTATAACAAGCTCCAACAGACAGAGGGCATTAAGCAAAAGTTCCTGCAGTCCTTTGGCGTCCTATGCCACTCCCCAGAGGCAACCATTCACAGTAGTTACTGAGAGCACCAATACAATTCCGTTTTGCTTGAGAGGAAGATGATGGTGGTGATGATCACATGGACCCTACGTTGCCACAACCCTGGGCTTCTGTTTCTAAATCTGCAAGTAAGTCAGCCTGTTTTCTCCTTTCCAACTGAATTAAGTGAAACGTATGTACCAACTGTACAGTGTAGTCTTGGTTTGTTAGTAATAAAGTCCTAAGTAGGTTTTAGAAGTGCTGGAGGAAACGTTAACCCTCCAGTCCCCTCTGTCTCCTCCGAAAGGGAAAAGCAGCTTTGAAAAGTTAAACCCACACTGAGGTCCAGCTCCGATTCCCTTGGGGGCTTCTCTCTAGAAGCTTTCTCTGTCCTTTCCCAGCGAGAACCCCTTCTTCCTCATAAGGGGAAAGCATTCTGCTGCTGGCTTAGCTTTAAAAAGAATCAGGTTAAATAGAAAACCCAAATTCTCTTTTCTAAAGACAAGGGTGGATAGAAATGAATGGCAAGAACTATGCATGAACTAGGGAGTAAGTGAAGAAGAATCAGAGTTTCAGTTAAAATAATTATTCTTTAAATTTTTTGGAAGGGTTTGCTGTTTTCACACATATTTTCATGAATCAGTTATCTGAGAATGCTCCATTTCATCATATTGAATAGTTATAATACTGCTTAAAATATGCAAACTTGTGCATTTGTTTGCTTATGTTGTCAAAAGATAACCCTCATATATATTTTTTGGCCTCAGACTTTCTAGTCTTCAGTGACCTGAGCAAGTAGATGAGCAAAGGGGGGTGAGCGGTGGGGAACAGGCTGGCTCATACTTTTTGGCATCAACCCAGTCTTCCAATCTTCAAAATTCTCAGCCAGTTTCCCTCTCCTCATCATTGCATTGTACTACTTGAAAGACACAGTGGAAACAGCTATGGGAACACAAAAGAAAAAAAAGAACATACACCATGGGGTTGGCAAAGAGGAAACCCTCTTAATAGATTTCAAAAGAGTAAAAGAGCAATCCTGAGCCTTAAAAGATTTACCAGAAAATGTGGGCAGAACTCCAAGATCGCGATGCTGGAATAAATTACAATATTGCACATTGGAAGGTAGAAGATAAGGAGAAGAAAATTCCAAATGAATTAATAATTAAATTCATGTATGGATTCTTGTTAACAAGTCTCTACCAGGAACTGCAAGATCAAACCTTGTTACTTTGTTAGGTGGAGTAAATGTGACATAGGGTTTGCGAAAGTAATTTGTATCATCTTATTTCTAAAATAACTTCATGTACCCTGGATTTTCAGATAGCCAAATCCTGTGCAAAGTAAGAGTTTTCTAGTGATTATTTTTAAATCAAATATTTCTTATAAGTATGTATTAAGTTCTGAATACACTTTCCCAAGAACGTTGAAATCTACAGATGTCCTCAGTAATTCCTCTTTGCCTTATGAACTCATGAGGAATATATTCATGGCAAAGAAAGCACTAAAAATTGAACTATGAGAAAAATCAGCATAATGATGTCTCAAAAAATAAGTTGCATTCAAAAGTATATTTTTTTCTCTATTTCAGTGTGGACTCTAGGAACATATGGGGGCTTTCAATATATAATCTGGATGTATTAACTTCTTCTTTAAAGGTTGCAAAAGCAGATTCATTGTATGGATGCGTGCGACCAGTATACAAGTTTCAATAAACTTCAAGTTCTGAAGTTTTAGTAGCTTGGCTGCAAGTCAAAAACATTCATCAAAAATTCAGGGTTTACTTGCTTTTCTGGAGTTTGGAACTCTGAGGGTAATAAAAAAAGACACAATATTTTAAAAATTAATCGATGGACAGATTTGTCTAGAAGAGAGGCTCAGCAACCTTGTCTGCAGGATTCCTGGCAGGAATGCTATGGAAAGTAGTCAGGATAGTTGTGCTGGGGGTCGGGCAGGTACCAGGGCAGAGGGGAGTCATGGGACAGAAGAAGAAAGGTACAGTGGCTCAGGTGTCCTAGATGGGGACTCTGGCAGACTCTATAGTTGCTTATCCAACAGATCTCCCATTTTGTTCAGATATTGGGCACAGGGCCTTTGATGCCAAGAAACATAGTTCTGGCCTCTGGTTTAGGGAGAGAGAAACATGTGATCCCATTCTTTCCAATGATATGTAAGGAGAAGTTTGCTGGGGGGATTCTGCTCCTGCTAAAAAACTAGAAGTGTATAGGGGGACCCGAAAAAGCCCCGGAATTTATTTATGAAATTTTTTTCTTCCATGCTTAAACTTCAGTCACCTTCAAAGTACTCTCCATTTAATGCCATATACCTATCGAGGCATTTTTTTCACTGCTTAAAACAGGTTTTGAACTCCTCGATTTTGATGCCTTTTAGTGCTTCTGCTGTTTTCTGTTTCACCTCTTTCACACTGGCAAAATGTATCCCCTTAAGCAGTTTTTCCATCCGAGGAAATAAAAGAAAGTCACTCAGGGAGAGATTGTGTGAACAGGGAGGGTGCAGCACAGGAATCATGTCATTTTTGGTCAAAAACTGCTGAACACTTGGCATGGTGTAGGCAGGGGCACTAGTAAATTGTCCATCATGAAATGGGAAAATGTGCTGAAACAGTCTTCAAAAAAAATTCACTGAAGCCAAAAGCAGCCTCTCACAACAACGCCAGCTGGTACACTGATACAGACAGGTTCCTAGAACACTCACCCAGTAGGGGAAGCCTATACTACAAGGGGCCCACCATCCAGGAGATAATTCTGTTTTTTGGAGGTCCCTCCATAAGCAAAAGGTTTCCTTCTGCCTGGTTGTCCCTAGGCTAATCCCCTCACCCACACTCCGCCATTCCTGGCCTTTGAATGCGTTGAAGCATACATCTATGGCATGAGTTTTCCGAGAAAAAGCCAAGATGTTGTGGATGGTAGAAAAGGAGGATAGAAAGGCCCTAAGTTTCTTACCTCAATGACCTCACTGAGAAGATGAACCAAGGCCAGCAACTGCCTACCTCTAGATTTCTTGAAATGAGAACAAAAGTCTATTTGCTTTAGCTGCCGTTCACCAGGTTTTCTATTTGCAGCTGAAAGCATTCCTAATTACTAAAGGAATTATAACCTTGGCTCTAAAACCAAGCCACCACATGACCTAGAGCAAAAATAAATGAACTTGTTAAAAAAAATAGAATGAAATGAATGACCTCATACGTCCTTGGTTTCCTTATTTATAAAATGAGACATAAGAACAACGAAAAAAAAAAATCACTGTGCTCTTCAAGGTAAACAAACAGTCTACATTTCTGAAATAATTAAAAACACATACTTTGAACTCCTACCTAACACAGTATGAAGTCTTCCCTGGCCCTATGCTTAGGCTCTACTCTATATTACCTCATTTAGTCTTTCCAATATTTCTTTAAAGTGAGTGCTCTTAGCCCCATTTTATAAATGAGAAAGTTACGATGGAGAGAGGCTAAGTAACATTCCCAAATTCACACAACTGAGTAACAGAGCCAGGACTCACATTCAGGCCTATTTTTTGCATCAGAAACCATTCACTACCCAGAGAAATACAGTGTGAACTCATCCTAACACTATCACCCACTGTGAGTGGGCTTTATATACGAGCACTTCGGTGATATTTGTTGTTTTACATTTCAAGAAACAAAACTTAACCTATGACATAAACAAAACCATGTCATCGTTATCCCATCTCACCACTATCTTCAAACAGAGATGGCCTGAAACTGCCCACTGGGAGGGTCAAGATTATCCCAAGGAAATAATTTTGAATTTATCCTGATGCATACACAAGCAGGTAATTGAGGCACTGAAGCTGCATGACATACAGTGTGTCTACAACAATTTTGGTTTGGAAGAACTTTGAAAGCAGCAGTAATCAAAGCCAGCTTGTGTCTTATAAAGGACTTTCAGGAAAGCATCCACACAGAAAATGTCTGCCTTTGATGGTTTTTCTTAGAACACAGTTAAGATAACCTGATAATCCACACTAGATAACTGAATGAATGGACCACTGACCGGGGTTAATAACTACATCAGTGAGAAGGGAAAAAGCGCTGACCAAAAGATGATGTGGAATTATTATCAATTATGATTGAGGCCACTTTTTTTTCTAGCAGAAATTAGGCTACAGGTCCATTTGTCTATTAAGGCGTTTCACTGTTCATGATATGAAAACCCTTGTACTTTGCTCATTCTCTGAAACTATTTTTTCTTTAAATCACTAAAGCAATATACATTTTTGTAGCAAATCTATAAAATGTAGATAAGCTAAAAAAAATGCAAACAATAAAAGAGATCATTCATAGTCCCACCACGAGAAGTAACTGATGACAACAGTTTTGTATGAATTTATTATCCACATTCCTATTTGTCGTTAGTAACAATTGGATCTTAGTGAAACAGCAACTGAGTGCTGGTTCCATTGCTTACCAGCTGCACAGCTCTGGGCGAGTCTCTTTAACCAATCTCAGCTTTGGTTTCCCTACCTACCAAATGAGAAGAAGAATAATACCTCCTTCATAGTTTTTTAATGAGGATTAAATGAGTTAATTTATGTAAAGCACTAAGTATGGGGGTGGCACATACCAAGCACTGAATAAATTGATGCGTTATTATATAATGTTTTGTAACATAGACTATTATCTCTTCGTGCCATTTCACAGCCTTTAACAACATAATTTTTAGTGGCTGCAAAGATATTAAGTGGCTGCAATCGTAAAGCTCTATTACACATTAAGTAATTTTTTATTGTTAAACACTTCCATTGTTTCTAATATTTCGCAATTTTACATTTCTTATGCTGTGACAAAAAATACTTAGGGCCAAATTTTTGCACACATTTCTGGTTATTTCCTTTCAATATATTCTTAGGAATGAAATTGTTTAGTCAAAATTGTTAAAACAAAGCTAAGTTTCCAGAAATGTTATGTGAATTTACAATTCCCTTAGTAGTGTGTGGAAGAGTACATTGTCCACCCCCCCCCCCACCAAACTTAGACAGTCGTATCTAGTAGTTTGCCTATTTGATCATTTAAAAAAAGATTTGCCTTTCCTGTTTTAATTTCTTTTCATGGGTTGCTACTGAGGTAAAATGCTTTTCAGCTTGTTTATGAACATTTGTGTTTTGTCCTTGAGAGTTGCCTGTTCAGCGTTTCTGCAGGGCCTCGTTGTTCACGGACCTCTCAGCCCCACTCCCCACCCATCACCAATGACCTTCTCGTCACCAAATTCTGAGATCACTTTCCTGATCTCATTTCTCTAAACCTTTCGGTGACATTTGACACGTCCTCTCTTGCCTTCTGAGATACCACATCTTCCTGTCTCTCTACTTCTTTCTTCTCAGTCTCCTCCCCTGCCTACATCTCCTGTGACCTAGTCCTGGGCCTCCCCTCTTGGTGAGCTCATTCACTTCCTATAATCACCACATATACTAATCACCACGTTTATATTGCCAACCCAAACGCCCCTACTCACGAGCTCCAGACTCAGATATTCAACTGATAGCAACATTTCTATTTGGATCGATCACGGGGACCTCAAATTTCACATGTTCTTAAAGAAACATTGATTCTCTACACTTTTCCTCTGGTCTTTCCTGTAGTAGAAAACTCCACCACCATTTTCAAAGCTACTTAGGTCAGAAACCTGAGGGTCCTTTTCGGTTGCTCTCTTTCCTTTCCCATTCATAAGCAAGTCCTATTGTTTCTCCTTCCAAAATATATCTTAACTCCTCTCTAGCTCCTTTATAAACCTCAATCCATGTCAACCTCACCTAACCAAGTCTACACGACCACAGAACTTCCCAGCTTGTCTCCCTGTTTATTCTCTTACGTTCCTCCAACCTGTTGTCCACAAAGCAGTCACGGGACATATTTTTAAGCAGAAAATTTGATTATGCTATTTTCCTGCTCAAGGCCCTTCATTGGAGTGCCATAATTTTTCAAGCAAATTCCAAACTAGTTATTGTGACGTAGAAGGCTCTGCCTGACTTCCCGCTCGTCTGCCCCTTCCACTTCACTCCTCACCACTTTCTCTGCCCTCTGACTTACCACACTGGTCCCCTTTCCATTTACTGACATCACTAAATATTCTGCCATTTCAAGGTCTTTGCACATGCTGTTCCCTGTACTGGAATGCTCTTCCCACTTTCCCCCAGCCTTCTTCACTTAAAAGGCTCCTTCTTATTCTAAAGGTCTTGGTTTATATGCCAGTCCCAGAGAGGCCTTTCCTGGTCACTCTGTCACAGTACTTCTAGTACCTATCCTCTATCCTCTTCGTAGCCCAGTGCCCCCTAAATAACAGGCTTTCAAGAAATATCTGTTGGCTCTGGCTTTTGTGGCTTCGTTGATTGGAGCATTGTCCTGCAGACTGAAACATTGCGCATCCTATCCCTGTTCGGGCGCGTGCGAGATGGCAGCCAGTTATTGTTTCTCTCTCACATCAGTGTTACTCTCTCTTTCTCTTTCCTCCTCCCTCTCACTCTAATAAGCAATGAAAAAAATGTCCTCAGGTGAGGATAAATAAATAAATATCTATTGAATATAGATGAAGGGATATTTTGTCTAGTTTAATTTTTAGTGTTTTAATGTTTTTTTGTTGACTTTCAAGATCTTCAAGCACTTTTTATATATTAAGTATATTAATGTTTTCTCTTTTGGCTTTTGTTCTGTGGTTGGTGGCATGTTTTTGGTCAACAGATGTTTTCATTTTTATGTACACAATTCTATTACTTCATTTCTCTCAGATTCTACCCAGTTGTCAAGCTTGAATTGGACTTACCCGTTCTATTATAGACTTACCCATCAATATTCACCTTCATTTTCTTCTAACTGGTACTTTAATACTCTAATTTATTTATATTTTAATCTTAAATCCATGTGGAATTTGTTCTGCTGTAAAATATGATGTAAGAGTCAATTTGTCTCAATAATATTTGTAATTATTACTTTCATTTATGGCTGATTTGAAATGCTACATATAGTATTCAACATACACTAAATGCTTATAAATATTTGGGTGTGTTCCTACAGTCTTCAGAATGTTCCCTTTATTTGTCTGTTCTGTGCCTGCACCAGTACCGCTCTATTTTATAATTGGGTAAAGCCAGTATTTTAAAGGATTTTTAAGGATAATATTAACTACATAAATGTTTAAATTTTTTAAAAACTACTTTCATTCATTTTTTTCTTTCTACATATACTTTTAAAAAGCTCTAGAGTTATTTTAATTGGAATTTTTATTCAATTTATAGTTTAATTTCATGGAAATTGAAACCTTAATATTATTAAGTCTTTTCTCTCAGGAACACAGTCCATCTCACCATTTAGACTTTTTATCTATGATTCTCAGTAGAAATGTGCAGTTTTTATATATAGGTCCCGCTCATTTTTTAGTTAACATGTGGTAGACACTGCCAGTGTCCTGCCCACCAAATAATACCTTCGGCCTTCCCATCTGCTTATCAGGGGCTACTCCCTAGACGTCCCTATGCCTCTGTGAGGGGTCTTTTCTGGCAATCAGAGTGAACAAGGCCTGTTGGCAGGGCCAACTTCAAATCTGGTGTTTATGTCCCTAGAAATATCCTTTCGCCAATAAAGATGGAGAATTGGTGGGTAAACACCCAGCTTCCTCTGCCTTCTGTTATAATAAATCTGTCATATGCTTGTATTGTCTCCCGCGGGGCCTGGTGGGTGATGATCTATTTGCCCCTAGAAATAACTGGCTTGATGATGCAGCCTCTCTTGCCCTCCTTCCCTTCCTGATCTCCCATCCTCACTCCCAAACTGGGTTTCTGGGATCACACTTCAATCAATAAACAGCTTTAATACTCATCCTTGTCTCAGGGTCAGCTTCAGAAAGATATAACTCTTACTTATTTTTGCTTGTTATTTTAAATGGGACTTTTTATATAATTTCTAATTATGTATGTAAGAAAGTTACTGATATTTTGCCTATGGTAGAGATATATGTGCATATAATGACATGTTCAAAATTGTCTTATGCATATATTCTAATGTGCTACAAATTACTATACATAGTATGTGTCTATACAGATACAGTGTATAGACTTGCATACTCAACCCTCAAGTACATAATATTTCATGAGCAATTTGGAGGATTTTCAAGAATGATTTTGGCTATGCACAACTTTCACCTCATTCACTGTTTTTAGAACCTAACCTCATGATCTTTGGCAACTGGTTTCTTTATTGAATTTATGTATTAGTTTTAACAGTGTTTCAGTTTATTCTCTTGATGTTTCTACGTAGACAATCACATCAATAAAATAAGAATTTAGTCTCCTTTTCATTACTTATACATATGGTTTCTTCATCTTGTTTTACTGCAGTTTCTAGAGTTTCTAGAACAATGTTAAGTGTTAGTGGTGAAAGGAATATCTTTGTCTAATTTCGTATTTAAATAGAAACAGAATGTTTCTCTTTCTATTGAGAAATGGTGTGTGTGAAAGAATGCTTGGGGAATACATATAGCTTATCCAAAGGCAATAAAATAAAATTAATGATAAATTGAATTAAAATAAATGATAAATTGAATGCAAGATGGAATAAATTTCAGTTTTACACCAATATAACATAGTTTCTGATTTTCCAATAAAATATTCTTAGTAAACTTGATGCTCTTGATTTTAAATGAGTACAATTTCTATAACCTAATTAATAATTTAAGTCAATTTGAGATCTTCTCTGACTGAACTAATTTTATTGGACTTTTTATTCCATGGATTATATGAAGGAGCCTTGCTTCTTTGGATTGGTCTGACACCTTCAAAGTTTAGGGCAGTGGACCTTGATTTATAAGCGAGAAAAATTAAACCTCTAATTGTAACAGGGATCTGAGTTTCATACCCACACTTGCCAAATTCCCATATACCACATAACTATTTTTGTTGCTATTATTGGTTCTGACAAACCTGGGTATTATCGCATAAATACAAAAATACAAAAATTTGAGATAATTTTAAAAGTTGGAAGTAATAGCAGATATCCTTGTCTAAATTTCATCTTGAATATTGCTTTACTAACTTGCTCAGCATTTTGTTTTGTTTGTTTTATAAGCTAGCAGTCTTCATCAAACCAGACACTAGGAGGGCAAAAGATTATTATGCCAGGGCGTATGTCAGATGGCATCAATGTTAAGTTAGAATCCATGTCTTTGAAGTGTTTGAAGGGCAAAACTTCTTCCTTGAGAAGACTTAGTTGCAAATTTTTATTCCTCCATATATTTTCAAGTTTTATTCCTCATGGATAGATATATTTCCAAAATCTCCTAGTCCACTTTATTCTCCTCCAACCTCTTATTTTACCCAAATTAGTGAAGGCAGGTTTTGGCTTAGCTATGCTAAAGCGGAAGACAAGGGAGAAATTAACACTTCCTATCAGGTCCAAAACTGCGATCTATTTAAAGGCATGATCAACGGCAAGTACCTTAATCTATTTAACTAGTTGCCTATTGATGGATATTTAAGACACTTCAATCATTGTGATTACAAAAATGCTGAAACTGTTGCACTTATACATATACCATTTCATATATGCATAAACATATCTGGCCACCTTAAACATAAGAAGATACACATTGGACAGATACTGAGATATCTCTCTCAGTGGGTCCAAAGAGGAGTTGACTAAACTGAGTTAGAAGAAAAGAAACCGAAATGCTGAAGGAGGCCCAGTAGCAGGTAGTCTCCCCAGAGCCCTACTCAGTTTTCCCGTCTCCCACTGTAGTTTACTGGATAGTCAGTCAGCACTAGGCTACGTTTGAGCTCCTTTGCAAGTAGGTGTGGCCATATGACTATTTCTGGCCTATAGAAAGTGAGCAGAAATGACATGTTTCAGTTTTGTCTAACCCTTAAAACCTGCCATACAATTTTCTCTTTCTCTCCCCACCCCACCCCCGCTCCTTCTCCCTCCCATCCTCCCAAGTGGTATGAAAAAAATCCAGCAAAATCCTGGCTGAAGGGAGCCTGTGTCCCTCGATCATTTTGCAAAAAGTTGTCCAATGATAACCCAATTGGACTGTGACTTGAGAGTGAAATAAATCTCTGTTATGTAAAGCCACAGAGATTTGGGGGTTCTTTGTTATAGCAGTGGGCTTTTTTCCTAATACACCCAGGTCTATATATCTCTGATCAAATCTTCAAATTCCTGGTGAATAATCCTTGGCTCATTCTGGAATAAGTGTCTACCCCTGATCATTCAGCTATGGCTAGGCTGCAGTGTTAGAGGGTCCCTCTATATAGGCATAGCCTTCAGACACCTACCCCTGGGGTATTGGGAGCTCTTCCAAAAGCAGGAATCACTGTCAGCTGGGAAGCCACGATAAGAATTCTTCTACATGAAGAATGATAAAAAACAGGAAGAGGCCGAGCCTGCCAGAGGCTTTTACGCTGGTTCTCAAAGTGGGAAGGAACAAGGGTAAAAATTCCATCCATCTTCCTAGTTCTCAGGAGCTTCAGATCCTTATAAGATCGTCGTACGTCCTTCACTCCCAGACACAACTATTTCACGGGGAATACGGAGTAAATAAAAGTTAAAAGATCATTTATATGAGACATTATGTTCAAGCAGTTATTGTGTACCTTGCTGGGGGAATATAAGTGTGGGACCTAGCTTGTCATCCACTTGCCAGGGAATGGAATTATTACTGGAAAGGAAGAAATTCCTGTTAAATGAGTAGTAACACTTAATCACGGAACATTGAGGTCCACAGCAGTGTGGGTGAATAATCATAGGGAGCATTTGTCATTTCTGAAATTCTTGCCCAGCATCCCACCTCCCCTCCTAATTTGGTAACAGTCCCATTACCTGAGTTGGATGGGGAAAAGGCCTCAGCATTTTCTACAGGAGCGAAGGAAAACCAAATAAACCCCCGCCTCCTCGGCCTCCTGTTCCCCGGCCCCCACTGACAGGTACCGCAAATGAGAGGAGGATGAAGAGATAGCTTAGAATTCCTCTCCAGCGGTGGCAGAAGTCCCTGGCGGCGTGAGGTCTCCAACAGAACATCCTAAACACTCTTCTGATAAGTCCCGGGCTAGTGATTCTTGACTCTTGCTTATTTTCTCAGCCTGGCTCTCAGGTTTTCCCACTGATTCTCTGAGCCACCCAATATCCTTCTAGGAAATGTCTTTCCTGCTTAAATTAGACATAGCTAGTTTCTAAGGCTTGTAACCAAGAACCTCGGTTGATATAATAATTTTCTCTTCTTTGTTTGGGGATTTTTTGTCAAGGGATTTTTTTCCCTTGACAACCTGACAGAAAGGATATTTGAATTCTTGAAAGTGTCAAGATAAATGTTATAAGATCCAAGTCTCATAGAGATGTAGATCCTTAAAATAATTAGAAAGCTGGGACATTATCTTTTTTTTTTTCCTTTAAGACTGCAGCAGACTATGACCAGAATAATATCTGAATCATCAAGGGCACACTCCAGGAACTACATCAGATCACACACACACACCACACCCATTGGCCTCATTGTGTGGCTCTTGAGTGTCTTTCCAGGGGAAGCAAGTCCGTCTCATCTCACTCAAATAAGATCAGGCTCAGCCAGCCTCTATCTCCAGACAGGGGAAATCTGAAGGCCTCTGATCAAACTATCTGCACAAAAGTGGGGCTTTCCTGCATCTCAGCCACATGGGATGAGTCTCAAGCATCATTGCTGCATGGAGTGGAGCCAGGATATAGGTAAGAGTGGGTAGTCAAGAAAGGGCCAGAGTGGGAGGTATAGCTAGCTAGGATGTAAAGGAAAGGGTCAGACCATCTTATGACAAGAAATCCTCCTTTGTTAGAATCCCATGAGGGTTCCTGTAGAAGATCTGTTGGAAGATAACTGCTACATGAAGTTAAGTCTTTCTAGGTATACACTCAAGGTTGTCTAAGTCTCAATTCCTGACATTTGAACCATACCAAGTAATAACCCAGGCCTCCCTTGGGGAGTCAGAAAAATAATCAAAGATCATCTTCAGTCACTACCACCATTCCTACTTTCACTGAGGTCTGTTTGGGATATAGGCTTCTTCTTCTGTAGGTCCAGTCCTTCCTGACCCAGTTTGCCCGGTATTGACGCCGACATGCTGGGAGCACCAGCAGTGGTCCAGGGGACCTCGGCTCTAAAACTCTGTTCATGGTAACACTACTATGTCTATTCAGTTCAATCCCTACCTTTTTAAAAGGGAAAAAAGCTGCATAGCCACACACCAAGAGGTCTCTGCTGTGGCTCTGCCAGGAGAAGCAACGATCTAGTCTGGACGAAATTTATTTAGAGAAAGCTGGTATGAAAGCAGTACCAGGATCTCAGCTTCGGAAGCTCTATCGGGTCTCTTCCCAAGGGACTTTTAACAGCGCCTACCCTACCACCTCCCTACCTTAGGCTGCGGTTGTGTGTATAAAGGGCCCTTCCCTTCCTACATGAGATTTTCCCATGATCATCTCCTCTTGGCTCAAGGCAAGCTGTAGACCCAGTATACTCAAAATTTATTGGCTATGTTCTGAACATGATAGATTTTTAAATATGCAGTTTTTTCTATAAGAACTTGATGAGATAGCAGAAATAAGAGTTTCTCAGTAAACTGGGTATGCCAAGTACAGAGAGGTTCACCCAGGGACCAGACTACCAGCAGTTCCCTGCTCTGTGAGTGAAGTATTTTGAGTCATTCCTACAAATTCCAGCACATCTACCAAAAGCTAGAAGGGTGGCTGCTGGCAGATGGGTGAAGAGGCCTCCTACCCTCCAAGCAGGCAGGAAGCCCCTCCTGGATCCCACTCCTGTGGCAAGACTCCTTCAAATGAGAGGAAAACCAGTAGAGAATTAGAGGAGAAAGAGAAAAAGAAAAATCTGGGTAGCAAAAAAAGGAAAATGTTTAAAAAGTTTTAATGTTTCTTCTGTTAATTAAGTGCCCAGTATAAAAAGTTCAGAAAATTAAGAAAAAGGTTTTCAATGATCTGAAAACTTGGAGAAAATCACTTTTAAAATTTTTGTGTATGTACTTGCATACCTTTCTATGAATTCATATATGTATAGATAAGTTTTAAAACAATGGAATATACAGGAGTAGGCAAAAGTAGGTTTACGGTTGTATGTGAAACACAGTTTATTTTTGTATTATTATTTATTAATTATTGCATTATTTTCCATATGAACAACTGTAAACCTACTTTTACCCACACCACATAATTTATAAATATACATATACATATACACACATACCAATCTGTTCACTTTTTTCTCTTAACAATTTATTGTGAAATTTTTCCACATAAATAAATGGCATCATAATCATTTTTATGGCTATATAGTATTCTATAGACGTAGCATAATTTATACTACAAAACCCTTATTAATAAACTTGTTCCAATTTTTCGCAATTTTAAAGCGTTCTAACATCATAGGTACATCTTTGTAAACTTGTTCCATTCTTTCCAAGAAGTAAAATTGCCGGGTCAAAAGTATATACTTTTAAAAAGGCTTTTCATAAGAGTTATTAAATCGTCCTCCAGAAAGTGTTACACCAATGAACGCTCCCACTAGTAAGGTGTGGGTATCCATTTCCCTACATCCTTTTATTGTCTTTGGCATACAGGTAGTCAATGAACTGTATCTTTGCATTGCTTTGGTTACAAGAGAGGTTGAATCTCTTCTCATATTTGCTGGCCATTTTGGGATGCAAATTTTTGCACATGTTTTTCAGGTGGAGAGCTCATCTTCATTTTCTCACTGATTTGTGAAGACTCTATATTAAGGATTCTTACCCTTGCCGCATGTATTGCCACTGAGTTGACACTTAACAGAAAATTAAAACTAAAATGCTATAATAGGTCAAGAAATTATTTAACTAACAAAATTTAAAATGAGAAAAATGCTACTTTAAAAGCAAGAGAACAAAATATTCAGTTAAAACAAAATGAAGAAAGCCCAGGCAGAATAGGAAAATTTAAGGTGGAAGATATAGAAAAAAAATAACCAGTACCAGTCAAATAAAAAAGAAATTCTAGAACATTGTCTACATCTCATTTGTATCACATAAGCTGTCCATAAGAAAACAAAACAAAATTGGGGGCGTAAAGGACAATATGACTTATCTCAGGTAGGCCAGAGACAGTGTCATAGATCTTTAATCAAGGTCTCTGTAGCAACAAGCACAGTAGATCAAAATGAGGAAGAGTGTCCAAATTGTTCCCAGTACTCTACATACTCATTCAGACCATTAGCAAATCCTCCTGAGGAGGCCCAATCCATTTAAAGCTACATTTAAGAAGGGCAGTGGATGAATGGGTGTGGGTAAGGGAAGAATTACAGAAACAGGATGAAGACTTACTTGATGGGAGCTGGTTAATCTGTCATTTTAATTGCATTGTCTCTTCTTTTTGTCCACTAATTTGATTAAGAAACTATTAGAGTTATAGAAGCTAAAAAGTAACCCTTCTTGAAGAAACTGTAACAGTGAGATGCCTCACCCCACCTACTCCAGATTTAATGTAAGAAAAATTGATTTCCACATGGAATTTCAAGTAGGTATATATCTTAAGGGTAGTTTTCTGAGAATACCTGACTGTTTGTCTTTAAAAAGAGGACGGTACACACAAAATGCTTCCATGTCCAGTTAGTCTTTTTACAAAAATAATGTGAAACCCATTTTACTATTTCCACATTTTATGTGTGAGAACACATGATTTGCCTCATCAAGATGCTCTCAACAGTTGCACTGTAGAGCTGGAATCAAAAACAACTCTAGACCCGTGCTGTCCAAAGAAACAAAATATGAGCCACATATGCTAGTTTAAACTCTTTAGCAGCTTCATTTAAAAATTCAAAGAAATAGGTGAATTAACTTGAATAATATATTTTATTTAGCACAGTACATTCAGACTATTATCTTCTGAGCATGTGACAAATATAAAAATGAGATGTTTTCTTTTCATGCTAAATCTCAGAAACCCCATATGTCTGTTTCATTTATAGCACATCTCAATATAGGCTAGCCATATTTTGAATACTCAAATACATGTCATGTGTGACTAGTGGCTACCATATCGGACAGCCTGGTTCTAGACCAGAGGCTCTCAGAGTGTGGTACACAGACCAGCAGCATCACCATTACCTGGGAACTGTTAGAAGCACAAATTCTTGGACCCCATTCCAAACCTACCAAATCAGGTCCTCTGGGGGTGAGACCCACCAATCTGCATTTTCACAAGTCCCTTCTAGTAATTCTGATACACTCTAAGGTTTGAGAACCATTGCTCTAGACAATTGTATTCAAATAAACCTACGACAGCCATGGCAAGCTAGTACTGAAGAAGAAGGGTTCCTTCTTTTGAGATAATTCTCTTCTGTGGAAATCTTCTAGTCCTAATTTTTGTTCCATTTCTTGGGACTATAGAATGAATTACCAGACACATAACATAAACATAGTTTCATTTATCATTTTGTTTAAGGAGAAAACAAAACATAGTAACAACCCTATACTATCACCTCGACTTTCATTATTAACTTCTCTTGCCCTCAGTTTCCTCTCCCCCCCCCCAAAATGGGGTTCATGTAACATATGTTAGCAACCTTTTAAAAAAAGTACTGTGTCCAAAAAAGAAAAAAAAACTCATCAAGTCACTTACATTTTTTAACTACACTTAAAAAATTAGTGGGCAGGAAAGGTAATGTTACAGATTTTGAGCACAGAAGCAGAAGCCAATTCACTTATATTTCTCAGAACATTAGGTTCACTGAAGGGGGAAGGGTAGGGCTCTTGCCATAATCATGAAGGAGAATGAATCTGAGCATGCCTTAAAGCAGAACTTTCAGTAAACAGGAATTACCTATGAAGAAAATCAGGAAGCCAAAGTGTTTCTTTTTATGAAGTTACATCCTGCCATAGAAAAGCTGGATAGGAAATAAAGACTGATGCACTCCCAACTATATGTTTAAGCAGCTATTATTTCATCAAGGAAAATCTGAGCCAAAGCTCAGATTCGGTGAAGGGGGAGGAAAGAAAACATAAGAAGGTTGAATGTCGTGAAGAGTCAGAGAGAACCAATGGCTACAATTAAACATGATTTGGAAAAAACTATACAAACAAATCTCTACTCCATGATTACAGATTCCTTAATCACTGCCAGCCCTCTCCACCCTCTCCGCCCTCCCCCCCCCATTTTGGTAATAATTCCTCTAGATTTTTGCTTGAAAATGAATATATGTGCGTGTCCACGAAAATAGGAGATCAGTAAATTAATCCTAATTTCCCCCTCCTCATTATTATTAATAATATTAATTGTGCATTTCCAAGCTTCTCTTAGCTTTTCCAGGGATCTGTGATGAGATTCTACCTTATTTTGCACTCTTCAGTTTGATCAGAGTAAACGCTTTCACCTTCCTAATACTCCCCCAATTTATACTTCCACCTTCAAATGAAAAGACACCAGAAAGGCATGATAGCCCTTTCTCTCCAGGCAGGTTCCCATGGTTTGAGGGAATGGCAGATGTCTTTCTGCAGTGACAGCTGCAACCTTCCGCAAAGCAGAAACTGCAGTTCACTCTTTCCCCTCCTTCCCCCGCCCTAACTGTGGACCTCAGAAGTCCACACAGTCCTTAAAAACACACACACAACTCCTCCAACCTCGCATCCCCTCTCAACACAACACGCCAGGATGCCGGCTGCCACAGTAACGCTCAACCCTCTCGGTAGCCCCACCCATTTCAGTCCCGCCCCGCCCCAACACCAATAGTCGCCGGGCGAAGCTCCCTAGGGGCCCGTTGATAGGGTAGCGTGGGCTGCCACTCTCAGAGTGTGTCCCGCCCTCTTTTCACTCGGGGCTGGGGCTTGAGGGGTAGGAGCATCAGCGCGAGTAGCTGCGAGCAGCCGCGGCTGCGGCGGAGCGTCGTTGCAGTTGCGCCATCTGTCAAGAGCCGAGCGGGAGGGGAGGGGGCTGCCGCGGAAAAGGAGGAGGGGTCGTCGTGAGCCGAAGGCCGCGGAGACCCACCCGCCCGCCGACCGCGGGAACAGAGGCGAGGCTGCCCTAGGAGCTGCGCGTTCTCCGCCGTCCGGGCTCGCGGCGCTTAACCCCGTGCACCGAGGGCTCCCCGGGCACACACAAAGCCGCCGCCTGCACCTCACCGCCCGGCGGCCGCTGCCTGCGCCGGAAAGGGATCCGGCCGCCGGGCCGGGGATACCCGGCGCCGCCCCCTCGGCGCTCTCGGAAGGCCCACCAGCTCCCTATCCCGCCGGATTCCCGGAGCTGCCTGGGCCGCGCTGGAGGAGGGCGGGGAGAGGACCATGTGAATGGGTTCCGGAGCCTGAGCGCCGCACAGGTAAGCGGCAGGGGATGCGCGGTGGGAGGCCGCGGGGATGCTGCAGAGACCCGGGCCGCCGCGGAGACCTGGGCCGCCGGCGCTCGGCGCAGCAGTGCCCCTCCGGTGGGGCCCGCGCTGCAGTCTCTTGGCCGCTGCCGCCTCCTGGGCGCCCCGCTGGGCTGCCGAGGAGTTGGCCCCGCTCGGAGTCTTTCCGCTGCGGAGTCGGAGGCACCCCTGAGAGGTGCGGCCCCGAGATAGCTCAGGGACCCATTTTCTGGCCCGAGAGCGGGCGCGGGGTGAGAATAGGAATTGGCTTAGAGGAGAGGCTGGCCCAGACTCCGCCCCCGCCCTCCTTTCGGGGCCCCCCGCGGGGACCCGGGCTGTGTGTGTTGTTTTAATGTCAGGGATGATGTAATCACTTAATAATTGATGCCCCTTGCTGTTTCCCTCCCCCCCCCCCCCCCCCCCCC